>CM024760.1:53045870-53103047 GCA_014218235.1 Colocasia esculenta | reverse complement strand
TGTCTGGCTCTAGTGAGTGTGTTTCCCAGGTTGTTTAGTGAATCCTCACTGGGTGTGAGGGGTGGATGTAGGAATCACATGGGTGATTTCCGAACCACCTAAAAATCTCTGTGCACTTGTCTATTTGTGGTTTGATTCTATCATCCGTTAGATGCTTCCATAGGATCGCCTAAGATTCACTTAATCAACTGGTTTTTCACATCTATTTTATCAACTCACTTAACATCTCATCAGATCTGTAATCTTCACTGTTAAAATTGCCTCTGATTCTAAAAGTATTTTTAAATTGCTTAAGCTTCCACAAAAAGTGGCATAGATCTATTCATCCCCCCCTTCTAGATCTTATCCACACCTTTTCCTCGATCCTTCAAAGATTTAGTGTAAAAGGAAAGCTCAGTCCTAGATTCATCGGTCCTTTTGAAGTGCTCGAAAGGGTCGGTGAGGTTGCATACCGACTGACGTTGTCGCCAAACTTGGCATGTGTACACAATGTGTTCCATGTCTCCATGCTTAGTAAATATGTATATGATCCTACGCATATCATTCACCATGAGAAGTTGGTGCTGAACAAGGACATGACTTACGAAGAGAAGCCGATCAAGATCCTTGAACGAAAGGTGCAACAACTCAGGAACCGTCCCATCCATTTGGTTAAAGTTCAATGGAATAATCGTGGAGTGGAAGAAGCCACATGGGAACCTGAAGGAATCATAAGACAGAACTACCCCGGTCTTTTCGGTAAGACATTCTCTCCATTATGATCTTATGAATTTGGGGACCAAATTCTTTTAAGAGGGGGAGGATGTAGCAACCTGGATTTTTCAAAAAATAAAAATTTACTAATTAAGTCAATTGGAAAATCAAAGGAAAGAGAATTAAGTAAAACCCACTAAATGAAAAGAAGTAATGAGCTTTGTTAAATAGACCCTCTAAAATTTAGTGGGCCAAAATAGGGATTTTAAAAGGTGGAATAATAAGAAAATACCCTAAATTCGTAGCTTAAATATTACTTAAATGGAAAAAAGGGTAATAAAGCATTAAACCTGACCCTTCTTATTAATTCTAGATCTTCATGCATACTCATCCCCATGCCACAAAAGTTTTACTGGGGATACTGATGATTGTTAGGAGTCTTTTGCCTCTGAAAGCCCTAATTTTCATCCACCCTACTTCATCAATTAAATCGTTCATCTCTACTGTACATAGATTCATGTTACTTCATGTTTAACTTGTTAGAACCATATCGAGACCATGATAGTTTTCGAATTCCTATTTACTAGAAGTACACTTACATGTCTAGACTCGTTTAGAATTGGTTTCAAGAATTTTCATCGCTTGTGTAATTAGTTATGAATTTTTGAAACACCCTGTGTCAAAATAAGGAAGGTTTGGACCACAATCCAAGACCTGTCCTTTTCCCGCTCGGCCTCAGGCACCGGACCTGGGAACGCGAAGGCCCGATGGGTCGCGTTCTCAGGCCCCGTCCCGATGCAGTCTCTGTCGCATTCTGAACGCGACAGGTAGTACTATCGCACTCTGGATTCCTGACCTGACAGCCCTATCACGACCCATGAACAGCCATGTCACGTTCTGTACTTGACCTATCACGACCCTTACAAGAGTACGTCGCGTTCTGGCATTTTGCATCAAAATCCTGAAATTTTGCAAGTCTCGACCTTCTACAGTAATCTCTTACCCTTGTTAATTGTCTTAAAGACCAGTAAATGAAGTGGTTAAATTTGAATATATTATTAAGTTAATTAAAAGTCATCCATGTGATAATTACATCTCCATGATTCTCTTGTCACATGTGCACACACTTTGAACCATCCAATATGGCTTAACTTGGCATGAAAATATCTCATAATACATCTGGTAAATTTATTCCCAATTTTATAATTAAATTGCCATATTTTTAATGAACTTGTCATCGTTTTCTTGCGATGTTTGGAATACCGTTACCGACGCTCCACTGTTCTAGAATTCCTCTAGAACGTCCGACACTTGTTTCTATATACACACTTTCTCTTGACTTGGACGAACTCTCTGTCGGATACTCCTTCTGTCGGACTAGTGAATCCTTATTCAAGGCCTCCATAAGTCTCCATTGCCCATGGATTCCCACGTGGCCGACGAGCTGGTTGTACCCTAATACCTATGATACCCTTTAGGGATCAGTAAGATCCAAACGCTATTAGAAGTTTGCTCTTATCTAAATCACGCTAGACCTCTGGACCTGTGCATAACATGGCCAACGGAAGGGTAGTGAATTCCAACTGACTGCCAACACCAATCGCGCGTGTTGTGCAACTGTTACTATCGCCCGTTACTCGACATTTTATGTGCTATAACCTGTCGTTCTCATCTATACTCTACTCGCTCATCTATTCACACTCTCTCTACTGTCTCATCTATTCATCTAGTACTCTCATCTATTTCTTGGTACTCTCTATTGGCCATTGACTGATTGTCTAAAGATAAACAATATAACCAATGCCTGGCAATATATAAAGGGCCCGGTCTGGTCCTGGGATGTGCGCTCGAAAGTGCTATTTACCCATGGGACTTAAATGACTAGAGTGTTTGGCATTACACTCGAGTGCTATCTATCTCGACTATCTAAATGACAATCAAAAGTGCTATGTTCTCTCGTTGTCTAGTGACAACAAAGTGCTATACCATATACGTTGTGCTATTACTATACCTTGTGCTATGGCCATCCTGCTATTTGTGCTATACTCAACGCTTGTGCTATATTTGGAAACTTGTGCTATTTCAATCACATGCTATCATGCTATCTCTTACATTTGCTTGACCCTCTCGCTCTATCACTAGTTGCTCTGCCTTTTTAATGCATTAATCATTTAAAGCCTGCTTGATCCTGAGATTTAAGTCCTACTGGGCGTTATCGCTCACCCTGCGTTTTGGTTATGTGTTCTCAGGTGAGACCGAGGAAGAGACTTACACTCAAGAGGATGGGAATGACCAAGAGTGAAGTCAAGAGTACCCTAGCATCTTAGTATTATGTTAGAGTCTTAAGTTCAGTCTTTTGCTTTTATTTCAATGTAATTGGGCCCTATAGAATGGCTCTGATATTAGTGGTTGTAACTAGACATTCGAAATTATTAATGATATGAATTTGTTTTAGTATTTATTCTTGTTCAATGGTTTGACGTCCAGTACTCGCTCTATACCCGTTTACTTACAACTGCCTCACGTTCCGATATTCCACGTCGGGGCGTGACACTAGCTGCTACTGGTAGTGTGAGGCTATTCTCCTAAGTGTTGTGCTTGGCTCTCAGGCATTTTTCGGGTTGCTGTCGACAACTATGTACTCTGTCGGGTTTTGCTGGTGACAGAGTGGGTTGCTGGTCAGTTGGTTCCATCAGCGGTCTGTTGGTGGCTGCAGCTGTGCAGTTTGCGGCTAGCATTTTTTACTGTTCAAGCCAATTCTGGCATTGCTTGTGTAACGACCCTCTTCATACCGGTACGATTATACCAATCTCTGTCGGTACAAAGGGCGTCATTATAGTGGGATATTAACCCAACACTAAACGATAGGTTGATATGTACATGAATAACAAATGAGTACAGCAGGAATAAAAGAAATAACTCATCTTATTCCATCATCATCACATCACTCCACAGTCTACATAGTGAATGTAAATAACAAAGTCCACATTATTACATTTCCAGAAAGAAATACGTTATGACATTGTCCATATGAATAACATCTTTTACATACTATGGAAAGAAAATATAACTACGAAGAAATCTTCCACAAGTAACTACTCCTCGCGCTTGGAGTCGCTCTTCGCTATGCCCTCTTCAAGTACAGGGTCACCTGTCTCACCTATATGCCGAAGCAAGTATGAGTCTAAAAGACCCAGCAAGCAATCTAAGGACATGACCTTACACACATCACACACATGCTAAACTATTAACCAATAAGGAAACAAATGCTATCTTTTAAACAATAAACGAATTACATGGCATATGCTTTATATCACTTTAACAATTAGACATAAACAACCTATACTATTTTCTATAAATGCTAAGTAACTCGATTCATATTGCAAATCATAATTCATATCAATCATATTCTTAACATAATCAAATATCCATAAATGACCAATAACATGCTTTCTACATATAATGTATATAACATGATTCATGGTCTCATACTTTATTCAAATCGTTGCACAATTATACAAATTTAAATCATGGGAATGTGTACTTGGTAAATAACACTCCTAGCATGATATATAATCATTTTCACATACATTCTTAACACTTATTCACATAATTAGCTTGCTGTTTTAATGTAAATTTTCATATTCACATGCTAACACATTCCTACTACACTAACATATATTCACTTTTCACATTACACAATTTCACATAACACTAGTACATGGGTTTTATTAGACTATACAACATGATACTAAAAATGATATCATAATTAATTAAAATTACATTAATACATTATAATATGAACATATGCATCTTCTACCTTGGCTTTCATATGCATTTACTCTCACATTTACATTCACTTTTATTTACACTTGATTTCACGCATTTTTCACATAGTTTTCACTTGCACATTCACTTATCACATGTCACATCACTTGCACTTATCACTTGCCATATTCACATGTCACTTTACACGTTATTCACTTTTTACACTTAATTTTCCATGACATAGTCCTAACTACCATCTAGAGGAACACACACACTCATATCACATAGCACATAGCACATAACACTTCACTTAACACCACTCACCACCTAGACAAACTAGTGACGAATCTTGGTAAACTATGCAAACTGGGAGAAGACCACTCCACCCTATCTAGTGGTACTTGTCCACCTCCAGGATTTCATCCTAATGGCCTTAGGATAACTTATACGTTGAGCCTTCCCATATGGACTTTACTACAGTACGGCTCTCAGACCTCTATGGTAGCAGTGTCAATATTGGTCAAATTTTACACATTACCACCTTGTCACATGTTTCATTCGTTTACATACACATTTTAACTCATTTACATGCACTTTAACATAATTACACATGGTTCAGTTTACAGTACATGATGCTTCTGTTCACAGTGATACTAACTCATAACAACATCCTGTGGGTTTACATGTGTTATGTTTGTTTTTGATGATGAACATCCTAATTAATGTTATCAGCATATTTGCAACATGATCAAGCAAATGGTAATCAGGAAAGAACATCTCAAGTGATTGTTTAAATGTTCTCTATATCTCACTAACAATGCTCTTAAATGTAGGTGTGAGTGTAGGCAAGACAATGTGTTGAGCAACTACCCCAAAGAAATTAAGATTTTCTTAATTAATATATCTATTGTTTTACTATGACAAAACTCTTGAAATAGAGCTTTTACAAAGAAAATATATTAGTTACAAATCACAAAAATCATACAGATATATTACAGGACTATAGCTCTAATTTACTAAATTCGGTTGTTAACTTTGACTGTTAACTTCGACTCCCTCATAAACGTAGTCAAATAACCTTGAATATTTTGTAAGTCCACAACTTTATATGTAATTCGACTGATGACTCCGACTGTTACAGTCTAATGCCTTTCAAAGTTCAAAACATGATTCGACTGTCATATTCGAATGTCATCTTCGACAACCACAGATATATATAACTCGACTAATGACTCCGATTGCTATAATCGAATGCATTACAAAATTCAATACCTAATTCGACTGTCGTCTTTGACTGATACAGTCGAATGCTTCAGAATTTGATCTTCATGGTATCAGACTGCTGAAGTCGAATCACCTTTACTTTTTTAATCGAATTGCCTTATCTCTCTAGTCGAATCATAGTTATTTATTGAATCGAATTGCATGTTATGGATTTATCTTCACTGGTAATTCTATACTTAACTCTCTTCTGAAAAGGATTAACACTTAGTGTAAGATTACTTCTTAATCTTCTCATACAACCTCTTAATAAACCTTCAATATTTTATCAGTCCATCAAAACTGTCATTATCCTATTATTTTATTATTTTATCCTCTGTCAGGACAAGTCATATTAGTCTTAAAATATTCATCTAAATCCTGCGCATGACATTTTTGATATATTTTAAGAATAATCCTTGAATTGTTCAATGCCTTTGCTCCAAATTTTGTTGGATTCATTAGACACTATGCATTTATGAATTCTCAGGCGCATGGCATTTGACAGGACTCACCTATCACTGACAGACCCATACTTTGCCTATTAGCATATTTGTCTGTCTACTTTTCCTTTTGAAAGCTTGTGCATACGAGGTTTCCATACCTTTGTCTGTACTTATCTGACTTACCTACCTCATAGGTATGGAGTTATCTTTTCTTTCTGTCTTGTCTTTGTAACAGGCATTTATTGGAGCATTTTTTTTTTAGCATGACTCCTTCACAGTCTATGTTGATAAGAGCTTATCTTCTAGCTGTGAACGACTACACCTCCTCTGAAGACTTTGGAAAGATGCAAAACTGAAGGACTTCTGGACAATAAGCTCATCAAGATCCAAAGGAAACTAGAGCTCTCTCCAAACGGACAAATTACAAACGGTCACAAACTCCAGCGGCTATCTTCTAAATGGCTATATTCTGATGTATAAAAGGAGCTTATGTTTGAAGAAGGAATATACACATATAACACAAAAGAACATACAAGCTTCATTCGAATTCCTTCAAGTCTCACAAGCCCTTCTGAAAGCTAAAGTCTGAGAGCTTTTTCTTCCTTAGAAGACTTTCTCTGAAGCTCTCCTAGTAGTGTTGGGTGGCAATTGTAATTGCTTACTTCCTTTAGTCCACCCTTGTATTTCAGATAGGATTCTTATCTCATCTCTGATCCATTGAATCCTTCTGAAGTCTGTGTTTGTGCTCAGTTCTAAGACAAACACAAAGGTCATTTTATTTTCTCTTGTGTAATTTATGTAGAAGTCTGTTTCTGCATTGCCCCTCCTGTGTAGGGAAGGCCTTTGTAAAAGGCAGTTGTTGTACCCCTGATTAGGGAAGACTTGCTAAGGGAGCAAGTGGGTTTAATTCCTCTCAAGGGTGAGAGAGGGCCAATCATTGGCAGATAGTGAAAATCTCAAGTGGTTGGCTTGAGGACTGGATGTAGGAGTTCCATGTGGTAAGGGCCGAACCAGGATAAACTCTTGTGCATTTCTATGTGATTGTTTTTTCGCCAAGTTCACACTTGAATCACACACCACACACTAAGTACTAACTCATCTATTTAGTGTTGTGCATTTTAGAAGAAAATTTTAAGAGTTAAGAAGTCCTATTCACCCCCCTCTAGGACATCTAGTTTGCCATTTCGATCCAACAAGTGGTATCAGAGCGTGGTCTTCTCAGAAGAATCCAAGAAGATTTAAGAAGAAATGGCATCCGAAGCTCACAACTATGAAGGCCAATCAGTTACAAGGCCACCATTTTTTGATGGTGAAGATTACCAATACTGGAAGATACGAATGGAGTGCTTCATTAGAGGTACTGATTTCAACTTCTGGTGGGTAATAGAACAAGGTGACTATCAAATCCTTGGAGAAGCCTCTTCTTCTGGTCTTTCCATTGCAGATATGAGAAATATGTCTTTAAATTACAAGGAAAAAAATTATCTTTGTTGTACTTTATCCAAAAAGGAATTTAACAGACTTTCAGCATGTAGAACAACTAAAGAAATGTGGGATAAGCTTCAAGTAACATATGAAGGTACAGATAGGGTGAAACAAACTAGAATAGATATTTGTATCTCAATATGAACAGTTCAAAATGCTCCCCAATGAGAACATAACTCAAATGTATAACAGATTTTCAAATATAATTGTAGGATTAAGTGCTTTAGGGAAGGTCCTAACTAATGAAGAGACAGTTAGAAACAACTGAGATCTCTAACTAATGTCTGGACTCCTAAAGTTACAGCCATAGAGGAAGCCCATGATCTTACACAATTATCTATTGATAAACTAATTGGATCCCTAATGGCTCATAAATCAATATGGAAAGATTCTCTGAAAACTCTTCAAAAAAGAAAATATCAAATGCCTTGAAGATTGCAGATTCCTCTTCATCTGAAGACTCCAAAGAAAAGTCAGATGATAGTGATGATGAGGCAATGCTTTCAAGAAGACTGCAAGAATTCTGGCAAAGAAGAAGAAATTTGGGTCAAAAAGGTTCTTCAAGAAGGATAAGAAGAAAGAGCCGACTTGTTATGAATGTAATTAGCCAGGACACTACAAATCTGAATGTTCCAAGCTTAAGAAGAAGGATCAAGTTGAAAGATCAGACAAGAAGAAAGGCAAGGAAAAGAAGTTCAGAAAATTCAAGAAGAGGCAATGGCAGCAACATGGACAATGAAGAAGCATCTAGTTCAGAATCATCTAGTTCAGAAGAAGAAGAAGAAGAAGAGAAGGCAAATCTAGCCCTTATGGCAGGAGTAGAACAGGTAAACTCAGAAACCTCATTTACTTCCTATTCTGAATCCGATTCTGATAGCCTTGAAGATGCTTTTAATGAACTTTATGAAAAATATAAAAAGTAGTAAAACAAATGAAAATAGTGAAACTAAATCTACCGAACCAAGAAAAGGCTAACACCTTTCTTAAAAATGAAACAGAAAGGTTAAACAAAAGATTAAGTGAAACTAAAAGAACTAATGAACTATTGTGCGAAGATTTGAAAAATAATAATAACAAATTTTGGAAATAGAATCAAATCATAAGGAACTCACAAATGAAGAAATGTTGCTAGAGGAAAATAATTATCTAAAAGCCACCATAGAAAAGATTTCTAAATGCAAAACTTCTTTATTTGTCAATATAAAAGCTCTAGAGTAGGAAAGAAGAAATATGGATTAGGATACACACCTCCTCCAAATTAAGAAGATATTATTCATCCTAAAGTGTATGCAACCCCTAAATTTGTGGCAGAAAAAGAAATCAAAAATACTAAGAAGGTAAATCAGCATATGTACAAACAAAAACAGAAATCTAACAATTTGCATATAAGAAGAATGCTTTTGATTTATGTTGTAGTCACTGTAATCAATTAGGACATACAGTTAGCACATGCACCACTAGACACTTGAGATGGATTCTTAAAACTAACCATCAAGGACCCAAGAAAATTTGGGTACCAAAAGTTACAACTTAGCTTTATTTGCAGGGTCGTCTGAGGGCATCTAAATGGTATTTGGACAGTGGATGCTCAAGGCACATGACAGGTGATAGGAAGCTATTCACAACATTTAGAAATGAAGTTGGTCAAGTAACTTATGGTGATAATGGGAAGGAAAAGTACTAGGATGTGGAACAATTGGTACTAAGGAAAAAAATCTAATTGAAGATGTTATGTATATAGAGGGACTGAAGCATAATCTAATTAGCATCAGTCAACTATGTGATAAAGGGCATACAGTGAATTTTCAAAATGATAAGTGTATCATCCAGAAAGATAACTTGATAATTTTCGAAGCTCAAAGGGTAAAGAACCTATACACTTTGTAGTTGGCAGAATTAAGAGAAGTAAACTTATGCCTTGCAACCACCAAAAGTGAAGAGTCTAAGTTGTGGCACAAAAGACTAGGTCATGCTAGTACTTCTGTTATCAAGAAATTGATAAAGCATGATCTGGTTGAAGGTCTTCCCAAAATGAGAATCAAGAAATCTAGAATTTGTTCAGCTTGTGTAAAAGGAAAAAGGCCAAGACCTGATTTCAGTTCAAGACAATTGTTACTGTCACGCCCCTCCAATTTAGCAGCAGAATAAATCGGAGGAGAATGTGAACAACGAGTATGGTAACGACAATTGCACATACTTTCGTAAACATCAGAGCAACTAAGGAACAATAATTGATATAAACTCTTGATTTTATTATAAAATTACTAAGACCATTACAACCACTAATTCAAAGCCAATACATAGGGCTCAATGACATCATTACATTAAAAAGAAATCTAAAGCAATAACTACTAGACTCCATTGTACTAGGGCAACTTCATGACTTGACTCTGGGTCACTCATCACACTGGTCCCATCCCATTGGTGTGTGTGATGTCATTGTCTGACTTACCTGAGACACAATAACAAATACGAAGGTTGAGCGATAATGCCTAGTAGGACTTAAATCTCAGGATCAAGCAGACTTTAAATAATTAATGCATTAAATGGCAGAGTAACTAATGATATAGAGAGTCATGTAGAGTCGAGAAAGTAATAGCACAAGTAACGTGGTTCAGATAGCAGATGAATCAAGTGTAGTATGATGATTAAAGTCAAGTCACGATAGAAATGATAACAACGCAACAACATATAACAACAATGGCAAGCAATAGCAAGCGACAGGTATAGCAAGGAGAGATAGTAGTTGGTCATGTAAGGAGTAAATTGCACTTTGATTGATTTTCATCAATCGAGATAGTATAGAACTTTTGATTAACTTTTGTCAATCGAAATAGTAATGGCACTTTGGTTATCTGTAGATAGCCGAGAGAGTATAGCACTTTATTGTCATTAGAAAACGAGAGAGTAGAGCACTTTGAATGCGATTAAGTCACGATAGTACGTAATAACTCAAGATAGCAAGTATCAAGTAGAGCAAGTAGAGCGTATGACAAGATAGTGTGTAACGAGATAGCGTGTATGGTTGCACAACGGTGCACTAGTAGAATACGACAATAGTCACTTCTAGGACAGTAGCCGTTCAGTAACAGTCTGCGATAGCACAGTAATCGCACAGTACATCTGAACTCTTCAGACTAATAGTATAACAGTTTGTGATAGCACAGTAATATCACAGTATGTCTGAACTCCTCAGATTAAAAGGATAGAAGTCAGATGTCTAGCCAATATAGTATAGTCAGAACTGGTGCAATGCAAAACACCGTC
The DNA here is from genome assembly GCA_014218235.1 of Colocasia esculenta. NCBI lineage: Eukaryota > Viridiplantae > Streptophyta > Magnoliopsida > Alismatales > Araceae > Colocasia > Colocasia esculenta. The sequence goes on along the minus strand of CM024760.1, from coordinate 53,092,128 downwards.
AATAGCCCCTGCAGGTATTTTCGGGTGGCTCTCTGCCCCCAGGACTAGATTGGAGCCCCTCGACACTCTCCGTGCCCTGCACAGTATGCATTGGATACAGTAGAGTCACAAGACCCATATTATAGCTCTAGACAGTCAAGAACTGTACAAAACAGTAGGAGCCACACAGCTCAAGGGTACGAAGAGAGTTCCAAATGAATAGACAAGATAGATGAGATAGTAGAGTGAACTTGAATAGATGAGCGAGTAGAGTGTAGATGAGATCTTATGGTCGTTGCACGTGAAACGTCGAGTAAACAGGCGATAGTAATAGTTGCACAACACGCGCACTTGGTGTTGGCAGTCAGGTGGAATACACTACTTTTTTGCTGGCCATGTTACACACAGGTCCAGAGGTCTAGTGTGATTCAAGATAAGAACGAGAGCAAATTAAGGCTATTTGGATCTTGTCGATCCCTAAAGGATATCATAGGTGTTAGGGTACAACCAGCTCGTCGACCAAGTGGAATCCATGGACAGAGGAGACCTACGGAGGTCTTGGTCAAGGGGTCACTAGCGGGCGAATGGAATATCCGACGGAGAGTTCACCACAAGCCAAGAAGAGGCTTTCCTATCGTGCTAGAGTGTGTGCGCATGCCGCGCGTGAGAATCGCTCGAGTGCATTTGTGTGAATCCGATTATGGAAACTTCGTTTATAGAAACTCAATTTATGGAAAGTATCATGAGTAATAAATCATGAAGTAATAACCGTGCATGACCAATTTTAGCAAGTAACTACGTGTTTTAGCAAGTTCGTTAACAAGGCAAGAATGTGAATAATCGGTAGGTAGAGAGCATGATCATGAACTTAGGATCAATTAAAAGTCATGTGAACATGTTTTAAATTTCATATGGTTTTAAATGCATGATAAGACTTCTAGAACCTTCCTAGAATGGATCAAACTCACACATGCAAAGAACGACACAAAACGATGGAAACCAAGATGTATGCCCCTATGAGAAGGCAAATGCAGTCCCCCATCCCTTCACTTCCTTAGGTCAGAACTCATTGATTTTTTATTCAAATATTATATATTAATACGACAAATATTATATATTAATACACCATATTGAAGCCCTTTGAATGAAGAAACCAGCAAAGAAAACTGCTCGTCAATCCGAGGTCTATATAAAAAGTTATGGCTGATTAAGTGGACATAGGCAGAACGTGACACATTGCCTGTCGCCTTCTGAAAATGAAGGCGACCATCATCTTGTTGCCTTCTGAAGATGACCACGAAACTGTCTGATTTTTGGTATGGGTCGCGACCATGATGTTGTCGCTTTATGGTAGCGACGTGTCGACCTGTCGCTACCTGAAAATGACGTTTGGGTTGCTTTTTCTACCTATTTCCAACTCCGACTTGGATTAGGTTTGACACCTGGGGTTTGAAAAATCAAAACAAATTTTAGGGTGATCCAAATCGGGTGAAACCACCTTTTTTAGTTAGAGTACTTCTAATACTTTGCACAGTAGTAAATAATCGAGAAACAAACGTCGTTTGTCTATGTAATAAGACATATTGGGACTGACTACATGAATCTGATACAGTGTTCAAGTTTGGATTAATACTCTAAACATGGTCAACAAAAATTGGAGAAACCAGTGCCAAATGAAAATAGACTTATAGAGTAACAAGTTTATGTTGAACACTTGGTCTCAAAATGACTCCACAGAGAGGTATGGAACTTGTAACACAAGTCAAGGTTAAATCATGACAGTGCATCATCAAGATGATCCAAGATTTAATTCGTGACGAAGGATGGATGAAAATTAGGGCTTTTAGGGGCAAAAGATGCCTAACATCCATCAGTAACTCCAGTTAAAATTTGAGAGCACGTGTAAGGCCCTCGAATTTTGTTGCATTATTTTAATTTCGTGTAAATAATTCATGTTGTGTATGCATAGATGTACATTTCTACGTATGTATTAACTATTTATACTTATATATATGCATGTGTATAAGTTAGTTGTAAATAATGTATGAATGGTATGATGGTAGTGTGTACATGATAATACATACATATGGCATGTATATATGTATAGGTTATGCATGGTTTCCTGCATGTTTTTAGTTCTGGCTGAAGGCCAGCTTGGCGTCAATATCAATGGACGTTTGCGTTGTGTAGGCGTCAACCATATGGACGCCAACACTAATCCCAGCGTCCAGCGATGTGGACGCTAATTTCTCTGGCTTACATGCGTTGCAGAGCCGGAAATCCCGGGAACAAGCTACCCTAACCATTGGGGAGCTGTCCCCAATGGTCTGAAAGGCTTCTTGTCAAGCCTGCGTGAAAGGAGAGCCCCCTCTCCTATTTACCGAGCCTTTTGCAACCTCAACATCCCTCTCTTGGCTCTCTTTGCAAGAGGAGAAGAAGGAGAAGAGAAAACTGTGAGAAAACCCCACCCTTTGCAAGCTTGGATCTGACCTTCTGAAGCTGTTCCTGGCCATCTACCACGACAAGGAGCTAGCTGAAGTGAAGGAGGAGACTTCCCCGACCTCATCTTGGAGTCATCTTCGTCCTAGAACCTGGAGGAGAGCAATTGTGGAGCTTCTTGGGACTGCCCAAGGAGAACTTCTCCGGCCATTTAGATATGTCTGGAGTATTTTCTAGAGGCAAGTAACCTACCCCTATCGTCCATGTAGATGTCAAGTAGGGTTTTATCATTTTTATGTATTTTTCCTCGTGTCCTAGATCCCCCATTCACATTTTTTTTTAGAGTTCGGTCTGTGTTTCTGCACAGACAGGAACTTGGCGTCAATGCCTTGACGCCAAGATTCCCAGTGTGCGTCCAGCGATCTTGCCGTCCATTCCTGGAATGGCCAGAGACCGCCGTTAAGTTCGTCTGGGCAGAATAGTGAACTGTTCTCCCCTTATATATGATTACTTTCGATGTGTTTTGTGATGAGGATATAATGTAAACCTATTATGCTATCTAATATGAATGTTGAATGTGTGATAAGGCCTTGTAATTTCTGTGATTTGGCATAAATGGTTTATTTATGGAGAATGTATGCACGATGAGACCTAGACCATGTCCGTTACCGTGTATGAAATTCATGTGGAATTGGATGCCCTAAATTTTTCTAAACCAAGAATGGGTGAATCAGTCCATGCTCTAAATTTTTGGGAATTTCTCCATGCTCATCTGATTTATTGTGTTTTCTGAAATGAAAATTGAAAACCATGCGTAGGGTTGTAGAATCTTCAGTAAATCGTGTGTTGTGAAATAAATCCCCGGGAAATTTCTGTGGTGTTGTGTATATTGGGTTCAGGGTTATGACCTGTTAAACTGAAATTTCATGTTACGCACCATGGTCGATTGAATCACGAAAGATATGAAAATTGATGTTTGATTTTCTATAATTGCCTCATGAGTCAGAAAAATCCAGAATTTTGTATGTGAGGTCATGAACCCGAAATCAGCATGTGGTTAAATTTTCAGGTCGTTTGGACAACTATATAGTAAAATATGAATTTTTCCTTGCCAAAATGTGAACAATGCATTTTAATGTGGGTATAATTTGACATGTGTGTGCGATCTGATTTATGCAAATTACTGAACATGTGATCCCTGTAAATTTTAGAATCATGTTAGGAAATATAGCCTTGTGTGAATGAGAAAATGAATGAGAGGTAAACGACATGTGTAGAGATATGCGTTAAAATCGGTAAATGTGTAAATCGTGCCAAGTGTGACACTGCTTCCATTGAGGGCAGTGGAACCGTATCAGGGAAAAGTCCCCCTGAGAAGGTTCAATGTGTTGTGATCCTAAGGGCATTAGGATGAAATCCTGGAGGTGGACAAGTACCACTGGTTAAGGTGGAGACTTATTCTCCTAGTTTGCACAGTCTAAGAGTCGTCACTGTAATGCCTAGTGACGTCTATGTGTATGTGATGTGATGTGTCCTTCTATGGTGGTTTGGACTATGTGTCACGGCACTAAATGTGAATGTGAAAATGTGTATGTGTTCATGTGTAAGAACTGTGGATGTGAACAATGTGTAAATGTGCATGTGTAAAGTGTAAATTATGTGAAGGAGAAATTGTGTAATTATGTCAAACCAAAACGTGAGGGTTGTGAATTTGTGATCCATGTTGTGGTAATCTGAAATCATGATAAAACAGTAAACTAAATGTACTTATGATCATGCTTTACATGTGTAAATTGCCTAGAATCCATGTTAGAAACGATCTTAGTGGTGTGTAAGTAATCCCATGCTTGTTTGCCCTCATGTTGTAATTTAAATTGATTAAGTAGCTCTTGTGTGTTGGGTTATGCTTTCTAGTCCATGTAAAACCAGCAAGCTTAAAGAAAATGAAATGGTCATGAGCATGTATAGGAATGCATAGACATTCATGCTAAGTGTGTTCTTTTACGAAGGCATTGAAATCATGCTAAACTTGCTTTCATGTTTTAGTTTAATTGAAAGTAGGACTTCCATGTGTTGGAATGATTAGAGAACATGTGATAGGAGATTTTGATTTAGAAAATCTGAAAGCATGAATCATGTGTTTAATTAATAGAACCACCATGATAGGTGTTAATTTCAATGACAAGCATGCTACATGATTGTGTCTTGTAAATGTGTATGTAAAACCTGCTATGACATGTACATGTATGATAGTTGTAGTGTTATTTCTGAGTCTTTTAGACTCATTACTTGCTTCGGCGTACAGGCGTAGTTGGTGACGACACACTTGCGGAGGAGGCAGTGGAGACCGACTCCGAGCGTGGAGATTAGATCGTTGGTGTACTTTGCGATATTTTGATTTCATAAGTGTGTAATTGCAACATTGTACTAGCATTATCATGGACAAATGTTTAAGTGTGGACAATTATGTATTTGATTTTCAGAAATTTAATTATGTGGACTTTTAGTTCTTTAAATGTTATTGCAATCATGTATGTTAAATGTTGATGATGAATGAAATGAAGACAGTGGTTCTTTTACTTCCGCTACTCTGTTCTTATATTCACGTGTATATCAGCTGAATGTTATTGTTTGGTAAATGTCCCACTGTGGCAATGTTCACTATACCGATGTGGGTTGGTATAACCGTACTGGTATAATGAGGGTCGCTACAGAGATTGGTATCAGAGCAACCGATTGAGATTGCACATGAATATACATAAGTCATCATCCCCATTACATGCTAAGTCTACATAGGAATGTCCACATGTGTAGAAAACACTAATAGAAGTGGAAATGAGATAAGAAAATGGTTAGAAAACTTAGTAACCTAGCTAATGGTGGCTGAAATTTATTACAGCCATGGCTTCGAGAGGTAGGCGTGGCGGAGCGCCCCGCCATGAGGACGAGCCGAGACGTGACGAGCGGGCGAGCAGCAGGCCCCGGCACCGCAAGGTCCTGTACTTCCCCCACCGCCGCCTGTGGATTATGGAGTATTCATGCAAGGTCTGGTGCAAGCCATGCAGACGTAGGCTCATACCCAGGCAGCACTCCAGGCACAGTTGGAGGCTCATTTAGACTAATAAAATGATTATAGTCTATTTTATTCAATTATGCGATATTGTGTTGATTGTGTATTGCTTGCTGTGTAATGTAGCAGGCTCAAGTACCAGCTCAGGACCATGGTGGACCTTCTACCATGGAAAGATTCAAGAGGATGCTGCCACCCTCTTTTAAGGGGGAGAGCGACCCATTGTTGGCAGAAAGCTGGATGAGGAGATAGAAAAGATCTTCCGAGCCATCAGGTGTGCAGATGAGGATAAGGTCACATTAGCCACCTACATGCTACAGGTATGCTTTAGTTTATATGCTTGTATGTTTTGTTAAGTTAGATTTGTTTAGATGGTGCTTATGAGCGGTGTACTGCAGGAAAGAGCTGATGTATGGTGGGCTTCATTGTTGCGTACCCGGTTTGAGGACGGAGCTATTGATGTTGATTGGGATGAGTTTGTGAGCCTCTTTCAGGCCAAGTTCGTCCCCGAGCATGTTCAAGATCGGATGGAGCAGAAGTTCCTCTCTTTGGCTCAAGGCTCCATGACCGTGCTAGAATATGAGGCCAGATTTTCTGAACTCTCTAAATATGCACCTCATATCGTGGCAGACGAGCGCAGGAAGACAAAGAAATTCGTGATGGGCCTGAAGCCATCACTGAGGACGAGGCTCGTGGCGTTCGACCACCGCACTTTGGACGAGGCCCTCAGCGCTGCTTGTAGGAAGGAGGGTGAGATGGAGCAATACCTTGAAGAGAAGAAGGCTTCGCAGAAGAGACCTGCAGCTATGTTCCAGTGACAGGACAAGAAGAAAGCGGTGTACCCGGCACAACAGCGATCAGTGGTAGTCGGCAGTTCTCAGGTACCTTCTGTACGTTCCCCTGGTGTGAAGAAAGAGTGTCCCCACTGTGGGAAGACACATGGTGGTACCGAATGTTGGATGATTATGGGAAAATGCTTGAAGTGCGGAAGCAGCGACCACAAGATCAAGGATTGTCGAGACTTCAGCAGGGAGTCCAGTGCGGAGCGCCAGCCCCAGCGGTAGCGGCAGCAGCTCCAGCTATAGGAAGACCAGGAAGGCCTCGAGCCCCAGCTCGAGTGTTTGCTTTAGCTCGCGAGGACGCCGAGCAGGCGGAGCATGTCCCCGAAGGTACGGTTTTACTTTTAGGTGTGCACACTCGGGTTTTGTTTGATATGGGTGCTACTCACTCGTTCATTTCTGAGCGGTTCACTAGGCAGTTAGCCCTAGAGTCAGGTGTAGAGTCTGAGGATTTAGAAGTCCCTTTGTCTGTGCACACCCCTGCGGGTACGGTATCGACTAGGAAGTGCATTTCGTCGCTACCTGTGTGCATTGAGGATAGAGTCCTAGAAGGGTGTTTCTTCTTGCTAAAGATGAAGGACTATGATGCTATTCTTGGTCTGGATTGGCTAGAGGAGCACTATGCGATAGTTGATTGTCGTCGAAAGAGGATTGTTTTCCGCATTCCTGGTGAGGACGAGTTCTCTCACCCCTTGCCAAGGAACTTGGCGGGAAAGTTAGTCATCTCTGCCATGAAGGCGATGCGCATGGTAAACAAGGGTTGTGACACTTTTCTTGCCAGCGTGGTACTAGTACCAGAGGCTGATGAGTCACCTACTCTTGCAGAGATTGAGGTAGTGCAGGATTTTCCAGATGTCTTTCCTGATGACTTGTCTGGATTGCCACCGGATAGAGAGATGAGTTTACCATAGAGTTGCTTCCGGGCACCTCTCCTATCTCGAAGGCTCCATATCGGATGGCACCTGCGGAGTTAGCCGATTTGAGGAGGCAGTTGCAAGAGTTGCTTGATAAGGGATTTATTCGCCCGAGTGTTTCCCCTTGGGGCGCACCTATATTATTCGTCAAGAAGAAAGACGGGTCACTTAGGTTATGCATTGACTACAGGAAGCTGAACCAAGTGACGGTGTAGAACACGTATCCCTTGCCCCATATTGATGATTTGTTTGACCAGTTGTGAGATGCATCAGTCTTTTCTAAGATTGATTTGTGATCTGGTTATCATCAGTTGAGGATTCGGAGTGAGGATGTGTCCAAGACGGCGTTTAGAACCCGTTATGGACATTATGAGTTTTTGGTCCTTCCTTTCGGATTGACCAATGCCCCTGCAGCGTTCATGGATCTCATGAACAGGGTGTTTAGGCCTTATTTAGATAGCTTTGTCATAGTGTTTATTGATGATGTGTTGGTCTACTCTCCGGACGAGGCCACAAACCGTCAGCATTTGAGGGTAGTGTTAGAGGTTCTTCGTGAGCACAAGCTGTCCGCTAAGTTCAGCAAGTGCGATTTTTTGTTGCGCGAGGTTCATTTCCTCGGGCATGTTATCTCCGGTGCTGGTGTTGCAGTTGATCCAGCAAAGGTCCAGGCAGTTATGGATTGGGAGATTCCCAAGACCCCTTCGGAGATTCGTAGTTTTATTTATTTAGCTGGTTACTATCGGCGATTTATTGAGGGATTTTCATCCATCGCCGCCCCTTTGACTCAGCTTACCAGAAAGGGAGTGAAGTTTGTTTGGTCCGAGAAGTGTGAGAGTAGTTTTCAATTGTTGAAGACTAAGCTCACGATAGCCCCGGTGTTAGTCTTACCGAGCGGTGTAGAGGGTTTTGCTATCTACACGGACGCGTCTCGGATTGGTTTAGGCTGTGTGCTAATGCAACAGGAAAGGGTAGTGGCTTATGCTTCTCATCAGTTGAAGGAGCATGAGAGGAACTATCCGACTCATGACTTGGAGCTCGCAGCAGTGGTTCATGCACTAAAGATCTAGAGGCACTATCTTTATGGTGTCAAATTTGAGGTGTTTACCGACAACAAGAGCTTGAAGTATCTTTTCTCCCAAAAGGAACTAAACCTGAGGCAGAGAAGATGGATTGAGTTCTTGAAGGACTATGACTTCGAACTTCAGTATCACCCTGGGAAGGCGAATGTCGTAGCAGATGCTCTGAGTAGAAAGAGGCCATCTCTCCAGCAGGGTTGGAAGATGTTGGAGGATGCGGCTTACGAGTTGACTGAGTTAGAGCCATCGCTATGCCAGGCTTTTGTAGCTCAGTTATCTCTTAGGTCCTCGGTTTTAGATGAGGTGATCGAGCAACAGAAAGCCGACCCTAGACTCTTAGAGTTAGTGGGCAAGGCAGGCATTGCTCGTGATGAGGACGATGTGATTAGATTTCATCACCGTGTTTGTGTCCCTGAATTGGTAGATGTCCGTGAACATGTGTTAGCGGATGCTCATAGATCGTGATTCTCTATTCATCAAGGTAACACTAAGATGTACCAGGATTTGAAGAGATCCTTTTGGTGATCTGGCATGAAGAGGGATGTAGCAGATTATGTGTCTAGGTGTTTAGTGTGTCAGCAAGTGAAGGCCGAGCGACAACGACCATCCGACCTTATGCAAAGGATGGAGATTCCAGTTGGAAGTGGGAAGCTGTCACTAAGGACTTTGTTTCGGGTTGCCTCGATCTAGAAGGGGCAATGACTCGATTTAGGTAGTTGTAGATAGATTCTCGAAGACTGCTCATTTCTTGCCTATGAAGAAGAAGCAGTCAGTAGAGAGTTTAGCTAGATTGTATGTTAGCAGTATCATTAGATTGCATGGTGTGCCGAAGTCGATCATTTCGGATGGAGATCCGAGATTCACTTGAGGTTGTGGAAGGGTCTTCAGGATGCTTTAGGTTCGGAGCTGAAGCTCAGTTCGGCGTTTCATCCCCAGACTGATGGACAGTCCGAGAGGACTATCCAGACGCTCGAGGATATGTTGAGAGCGTGCGTATGGATTGGAAGGATGATTGGGAGCGTCATTTACCTCTAGTGGAGTTCGCATACAACAACAACTTTCATGCGAGTTGGTATGGCTCCATTTGAGGCATTGTATGGTAGGCCTTGCAGATCTCCTTTATGTTGGGAGGAGTCTGGTGATAGGCAGCTGATCGGTCCGGAGTTAGTTCAGGAGACTTCAGATAAGATCCAGCTTATCAGGAAGAGGCTTGTTGCGGCTCAGGATAGGCAGAAGAGCTACGCCGACAACAGAGGAAGGATTTAGAGTTCGAGGTGGGTGATCATGTCTTCTTGAAGATATCACCTACTCGTGGTGTTGTTGTAAGGTTTTGTATAGAGCGTAGCGGAAACGCGAATCCCTCAGGTAGATATCGTTGCTGGTGGTCGGATCGAACAAAAACGGAGAAACCACGCATAGGCAGATCTCATCTTTACCTTTGCGGGGTTGCGTAACTCCCGAATCCGGGGAGGAGGTGGCGCAAGAGGCGCCAGTGCTTCAAGCCGTTCAAGTGTCCGGCTTCTAGACGTATCCACGCGAGCTCCGGACACAGACGGGATCTCCTCGTTCTCCACGCGTCTCCCGAATCTCAGCTCCACCATGTGTAGGAGAGAGGAGAGAGAGGATGGGGGGCACCCTGGGAGAGAGAGAGGAGGGGGCGGTCAGGGTTAAGCCTGGAGCTTGGCCCAGGGTTTAACTCTCAGCGTATATCTATAGACACCGCGGTTTTTCACAAAAACCCAGTCATTGTCTATAAAGAACACCTTGCCCAGTCTGCTCGGAACTCTTATGCGTGTGACTCTCTAGGCCCAACTGCTAGTCCAGTTTTCAGCCCATTAAGCTCAATAACTCTTTATTGACTTATGGTAATTAATTAACATCTCATATTAATTAATTACACAATCAATATCGTCTCACGATAATTGACCGGGCTTCCAATCAAGTTGGGTGCCAAGCAACACCACTTGATCCTGGAAAGCATTGGGGTTCAGCAACCCATTCAAGGAACCTTTTGTATCATCAGTTACCACGTGACTTTAATCCTTCGCTCGTACAATGCTCCCGAGTGCACTTAGGTATGGTCAACTGTCAAACCCTAATGTGTGTACTCACTTGGTTTAGATGCCGCATAACAATATCAGAAAACTCCTTTTCTGATAAGTAGTCTTGCCCTGGCCAGGGACTATCAGGCATCCTTCTGTAGAGCATTCACTCTCCTATTACCGAGAGCGAGCGATCCCATATTGACCACACAATCACCTTCGAAGGTATTCCGCTAGATCCGATCACTTAACTGATTAAGACCTCATGGCTAGAGATCTATAAGTCAAGGTCAAAACCCAGAAGTCCACCAACAAGGTGTCCTTGGTGTCTCAGGTCTAAGGACCAATCACGCCACTGTGACAATGAATCTAGCTTGTTGACAGTTAGGTAACATTACCATCCAGCGATTCATAACGGATCAGTTCAGTGAACTCATTCTCCAATGAGCACCTACAGATTCACCTTAGTGTCTCCACACAAGTGACTATGAGACCAGTCACCCTCATCATATGAGCAGGTGCAACCTATACTAGTCTAACGGATATTCAATGTCCTTCTTGAATATCCTCCGACTAGGAACAATTAAGAATATACGTTTAAAGGATATTAATCTCATTGTTATGATCTCATCATAATTAATATCCATTGCGTATATCATGACTTCATAATGAAACGATAAACGAATTACACATAATGGAATATAAAAGCCTTATTATTAATATCAAAGAACAAGATTGTACAAGTTATGATTGGCTTGAGGACACCCATAACTAACAGTTGTCAGATTTGGCAGGCATAGTAAGCTGAGCCCTAGATTCATTGGCCCATATGAGATTCTCAGACATTTGGGCGACGTGGCATATGAGCTAGCATTACCCCCATCTTTGGCTAGTGTTCATCCTGTCTTCCACGTTTCGATGCTCAGGAAGTATGTCCGAGATCCGTCTCATGTGATTAGTCATGAGCCAGTGGAGATTCATCCAGATCTGTCGTATGTCAAGCAACCAGTAGCTATTCTTGACCGGAAGGTTCAACATCTCCGGAACAAGAGTATTGCGTCGGTGAAGGTTCTATGGCGGAACTTCTCACGAGAGGAGGCTACTTGGGAGCTTGAGGATGCGATGAAGAAGAAGTATCCCTTTTGTTGAGTAGTGTCGTTCTAACTTCGAGGACGAAGTTTCTTTAAGGGGGGAGGGTGTAAGGCCCTCGAATTTTGTTGCATTATTTTAATTTCGTGTAAATAATTCATGTGGTGTATGCATAGATGTACATATCTACGTATGTATCACTATTTATACTTATATATATGCATGTGTATAAGTTAGTTGTAAATAATGTATGAATGGTATGATGGTAGTGTGTACATGATAATACATACATATGGCATGTATATATGTATAGGTTATGCATGGTTTCCTGCATGTTTTTGAGTTCTGGCCGAAGGCCAGCTTGCGTCAATATCAATGGATGTTTGTGTTGTGAGGCATCAACCATATGGACGCCAACACTAATCCAGCGTCCAGCGATGTGGACGCTAATTTCTCTGGCTTGCATGCTGAACGCGCAGCATTGTTGCTTGTGCACTTCCGTTGTCTAGAGTTCCTTGCACAGATCAACAAGCCCACCTTCTCTAAACTGTCTCACAGATTTAAAATAGCAAATATGAACTAGTAAAATGGTGAGCACAGGTCATATCCACGGAGAGGCCGAATAGAATTTGATTTAAACTACTTTGATTTGAAAACACTCTCCACCAAAATAACATTGCATAAAAGTAATTCTGTAAACAACATCAATTAAATTTCTCACAACTCGATAGATCAAACATAATGAAAGAACGAGTTGAATTGAATTCAAGAAACTTTGTATCACTGTACCCTCTCACTTGAGGGATCGAGCCGGTAGACAGAAATCTAAACTAGAAACACACGAACTTCTAATTCTGAAATGATTCGGAAAGATGACAAAATACGAATTCTCAAAAGAACACTATCAACTCAATGTACCCCTACGACTCAGGGGATCAGATAGAAAATAAGAACAAGAATCTACAATACTACTCAAATAAGCATCATCAAGTCTGAAATTCTTAATGCATTAAACTGAACTACAAGTCTTGTTGTTGATCAAATTAAGCATCATATCTACTGAGGGCAATACAAACTGTAAGCAATGCAATATACCCTCACAGTTCGAGGGATGAAGAACAAGTCAAATAATGAGATATCACTTGCAATATCAAACTTCCGATCTGTACAGAGAAGAGAAGTTTACTAATCGAAATAGAAATCTCCAAGAATAAAAACAAAGAGGAATCAAACTATCTGATCTCTCAAATGTTAATTGCTCTCCGCTAACTCTAAAAGCTCCACAACACACCAACCAGAATTACAGAAGACGGATCCCCTTGCTTCCCCTTCTAGCAGCAAAGAAGAAGCCCACAAAATTGCAGTCGCCTTCCAGATGAACAGAGGAAATCGCCTGGATCGTCCTTCTCCCCTTACAGATGCTGAAAACTCACAAGCACCGAACTACACAGATCTGCACAGAATAAAACCCAAACATCTCCAACAAATGCTGAACATAAACGAAAACAAACTCACTCCTCCGGAAGAACAGCAGAAGAGAGGAGAACAGCAAAATCCCAAAAATCTGAACTAGACAACCAATTGCTGAACTAACACCATCTCAACCATTACAGATGAAAATGGAACAATAAAACTCAAAAAAAAATTCCAAAACTCCAATCCGTCTCCCTTCCTGCTCTGCTGAAAGGAAAAGTGCAGAAAGAAATGGCACAGAAAAATATCTCCAAACTCTCTACTGGAGAAGCCCTTACAGAACCGAAGAAGAAAACCCAAAAAATTATTGAACCAAAACCCTCAACCCTCACAGCTCTACTCAAAAGAAAACTACAGAAGATAGAAAGAGCTAAAATCTGAAAAATTAGCTAACCCCCCAAGAAGAGGACCTCGGGTCCTTTTATAGATGCCCGGGCGCCTCCCGGATCACCAACGCACCAGGATCGGATCGCATCACTCCACATCCGGATCGCCAACGTCGCACAACCTCCAGCTCAGCACGAGCTCTTCAACAGATCTGGCCACTGCATGCCCAACCTCCATCGCTCTGCCCAGCAGATCGCCTGGGCACCGTGCTCTGCACAAGATGCCAGCTCAGCCGCCTTCACAGTTGCTCACACACCGCGTCAACACCCATCGTGCTCAGCCCTGGCCTCATCCATCTGAGCTCCAGCTCAGCAGGTCCAGCACACCAGCGCGCCTCAGCATCAAACCGTCATGCCATCGCACAAACCGCCTGTGTTTCCCGCCACAGCACCATGCGCCCTCCTCAGCCAGCTCAGCAGTGACCCAGCCGCCATCAGCACCAGAGCGCCATCGCTCTGGTCCTCCCCGGGCTTCAGCAGCCCGCGCCGCCACCATCTGACCATCCGCACCAGCCAGCCCGCATCGCGCCTCCTGGTCTGCAAGGGCTGCTCACAGGAGCTCCTCCAGTTGCTGCGCACCAGGGGCTCCAGCTTCCATCTCCTGCACAGCCGCATGCGCAGCACCACCATCGCCTGCATCTGGCCCGGCCCACACCAGCAGCATCGCGCCAGCTCCCCTGCATGCACCATCCATGGCTCCGCCATCTCCAGCAGCTTCAATCGCCAAATCGCACAGCCACTGTGCTGCTCAAGCACCATCGCCGCCCAGCAGCAGATCCTGCCCGCCCTAGCCCCAGCCTTGGGACTTCCAGGAGTTTCTGATGGAAAGACAGCAATATAATAGGAAAGGTTAGATAATATTGGATTAAAAAAAAATGGGAAAGGGTTGTGGCATCACGGGGTATTAAAATGTTTTGTTTAATGAAAGTGGATGGGATATGTGTAAAAATTTATTATTTAATTTACTTATACTTATTTGTTACTAAAAATATTTACAACAATCTTATTGTAAAAAAATTTATTTACAACATTTATTTACTAAGATTTCTTATGTACCTAATTTGTCAAAACAGTGTATTCTAACCCATTCTTAACTAACATGTTCAAAATTTTATTCATAGTTGAAAACTAAAGTCAATGCGCACATTATTTATGGACAACTGATGTCTAAACTTAACTAAATGTATGAAATTTAACATAAAAATTTTGTAATTATCACTCCCCCCTACTTAAACATTGCTAGTCCCTTAGCAATAAAAAGTACTCAAAATGTAAGACTAGAAGATATAACATCTCATGCTAAACATCATCATGTAAAAGATTAATGTAGAGATATGTCTTTCCTAATTGTACGGGATTATGGCAAGAAATTATTGCACGAGTGATAGCACACTTAAGAGTTCACATCAGCCCTTCTGATGCTCCTTTGTTTCAGCTAGTATTTGAGATTAGATCAATTCGAGGGAGAAGAAAAGAATTGTGAATAAGATCCTTGCTCAGTCAGGTCGGGTTGTTTCTCTCAGTTCCATCCTGCCCATCTTCCTTGAGGATTATTTCTCTGAGTTGGGGACTTTTGTCCCTTATTTGCACTTTGTGCACTCAGATTTTTTCTTTTTTCATCCACAATGCTGCACAACCCATCACTTTTCAAGAGTAGCGAGTCCAACTTTACTCAGATCCGGGGCATTTTTCATGGATTTTCTTTTGCTTTTTGCTTTTGATTTTTCTTTTCTTTTCCTCTTTACGGAAGGATGAACAGTCGGTTCCTTGATCACACACCTTCACTTCCTTCACAATTCACTTAAGGGGAAGGGAGAAAACCAATCACCTCTCTCCTACTAGCCTTGACAAATTTGCTACATTCGGGTTCAGCTAGTCTCAATGGCTGTGTAGTGTGTGTATGAAACTTCTTGCCATGAATCCTTACATAAGGTAGACAAGAAGTACATGTAATCACTTACTAGATGCTATCTAACATAGATGTTTGCAAAGGAGTGTGACAACCACAAAATTTTAATGGTTAAAGATCAGACACATAGTCTGGGATGCGTAAAGCCATGAATTTTTATTCCAAAATGAAACATTGTGAAGTTTTTATTTGCATATGTACAGGCTCAAGAAAGAAAATGAAACAATGGTGGGGATGGGGACTATGAATGCATGTTTTATTCTACCTCTCCCCCCTACTTATGCACAGGAAAAGAAAGTAAGACAGAGAATTACCTGATGAAGGAAATCTGTACACTTGGGTTGCCTCCCAAGAAGCGCTAAGTTTATCGTCTTCAGCCAGACGCAATTAGGCTTCACTTGGCTCATCTAGCTTGGTAGACTCAACTTTCAAGGAAGGCGGGTTTTCAAAAAAATGCTTTAACCTCTGCCCGTTAACAGTGGACGATTGTCCAGTTTTAGGATCAAGAATAACGACAGCGCCATTGTCATAGACTTTGACAACCATGTAAGGCCCATCCCACCGGGACTTCAATTTCCCGAAACAGACGAAGTCTAGAATTAACAACCAAACTTTATCATGCACTTGAAAAGTTTTTCTATGAATGTTTTTATCATGGAATGCTTTGGCCTTGGCTTTATAGATCTTAGAACTTTCGTAGGCCTCATTTCTGAGCTCTTCTAGCTCATTCAGATGAAGGGTCCTTTGCTGACCAGCTTTGGCTAAGTCAAGATTGACTTGTTTAATAGCCCAATAGGCTCTATGCTCAAGTTCGACCGGCAAATGACATGATTTTCCAAAGACAAGCCGGTAAGGGGACATTCCAATGGAGTTTTGAAAGCAGTTCGGTAGGCCCACAATGCATCATCTAACCTTTCTGACCAGTCTTTCCTATCAGGCCTAACCGACTTTTGAAGAATGTTTTTATCTCCCTGTTGGATACTTCCACTTGGCCACTAGTTTGGGGATGGTAAGGTGTTGCTAGCTTATGGGTGATCCCATACTTCCTTAGGAGGGTCCTGAATTGGGTGTTAATGAAATGAGGTCCTCCATCACTAATGATTGCTTTGGGCCACCCAAATCTAGAAAAGATGTTTTTCTGAACAAATTTGATAACCACCTTATGATCATTGGTCTTCGTGGCTATGGCTTCTATCCATTTGGACACATAGTCAACAGCGACTAGAATGTATGTGTATCCAAAGGATGGTGGAAAAGGTCCCATAAAATCTATCCCCCAAACATCAAAAATCTCTACAACCAAAATGGGGTTAAGAGGCATCATGTCCTTTTTAGAAATGTTTCCCATGGTTTGACATCTAGGACAGGCCTTACAAAATTGGTGGGCATCCTTAAACAATGTGGGCCAATAGAAACCAGAGTCTAAGACCTTAGCAGCGGTCTTCTTTCCTGAAAAGTGTCCTCCACAGGCGAGAGAATGACAAAACTTGAGGACACTTTGGTGCTCACTCTCAGGGACACATCTTCTTATCACTTGGTCTGGTCCTATGAAAAATAGCTCCGGGTCCTCCCAAATAAAGTACTTGTCTCTAGCAAAGAATCTCTCTCTCTCATTTGGTCCAATCTCCAGGCACTCGTCCAATGACTTTGTAGTTCACAATGTGTGCGTACCATGGAGATAAAATGTTGGAGACAGCTAAAATGTGCTCATCTGGGAAAGCATCTCTAATGGGCATAGAGTCGGGGCAACTATTCTAGACAAGTGGTCAGCTACCACATTCTTGGATCCTTTTTTATCATGAATTTCCAAATCAAACTCTTGTAACAATAGAATCCATCTGATCAATCTAGGCTTGGCATCCTTTTTGGCAAGCAAATGCCTCAAGGCAGCATGGTCAGTGAAAACAATGATTTTGGCTCCTAAGAGATAAGATCTGAATTTTTCTAAGGCAAAAACAACAGCTAGGAGCACTTTTTCAGTGGTTGTGTATCGAATCTGAGCATCATTCAATGTTCTGCTTGCATAATAAATCACCACAGATCCTTTATCAGTTTTCTGGCCCAAAATGGCACCTACTGCATAATCTGAAGCATCGCACATTATCTCAAATGGTAATGACCAATCTGGAGATTGTAGAATTGGAGCTCTGGTCAAAATGTCTTTTAATTCCTCAAAGGCTTTATGACAAGCTTCATCAAAAATGAATGGAGTGTCTTTTAACAAAGAAGTTAATGGCCTTGCAATTTTTGAAAAATCTTTGATGAACCTCCTATAGAATCCGGCATGACCAAGGAAGGATCGAATTTGTTTGACAGAGTTGGGAGGAGGTAATTCGGAAATGAGATTTACCTTGGCTTTATCTATCTCTATCCCTCTCCCTGAGACAATATGCCCTAAGACAATTCCCTCCTTAACCATGAAGTGGCTCTTTTCCCAACTTAAGACAAGATTGGCATTAATGCATCTTTTGAGCACTTCAGTCAAATGGTCGAGGCACGAATCAAAGTCATTTCCAATACAGAGAAATCGTCCATGAAGACTTCTAAGTAATCCCCAACCATGTCTGAGAAAATAGACAACATGCAACGTTGAAAAGTTGCAGGGGCATTGCACAGCCCGAATGGCATGCGTCTAAAGGCAAAGGTTCCAAATGGACATGTGAACGTGGTCTTTTCTGGTCATCAGGGTGAATAGCCACTTGGTTATACCCTGAGTATCCATCAAGGAAACAAAAGAATTTTTGGCCTGCCAGTTTCTCTAAGATTTGGTCAATGAAAGGTAAGGGGAAATGGTCTTTCTTGGTCATCGCATTCAATTTGCGATAGTCAATGCACACTCTCCATCCTGTAGCCAGCCTAGTGGGAATGAGCTCACCCTTTTCAGTTTGAATCACGGTTAGTCCAGACTTTTTAGGCACAACTTGAGTTGGACTAACCCACTGGCTATCAGAGATGGGATAAATAAATTCTGCATCCAGCCATTTGACAATTTCCTTCTTAACAACTTCTTTCATGTTGGGATTAAGTCTTCTTTGCATTTCGATTGAACTCTTGGCATTTTCTTCTAAGTAGATGCGATGTGTGCAAACTGAAGGACTTATCCCTCTCAGATCATCTATTGTCCAACCTATAGCTCTCCTATGACTCTTCAAAACATCAATCAATTTCCTTTCCTGCCCTTCCTCAAGATCACTAGCGATTATGATGGGCCATGTCTCATTCTCTCCTAAAAAGATGTACTTTAAATTTGCAGGGAGTGGTTTTAGCTCAACCTTAGGAGGACACTCAAATGGAATTGATGGATCATTATCTTGAAACATAGAATTAAATTGTCCTTCCTCTCCCTCAAACCCTAGAGCACAGGGTGGTCTATTGCTTCTTCCACACAAGACTCTTCCAAGGTGTCTACCACTAGACAACTTTCTCCTTCATCATGATGCCTAGATGCCCTAAAAATGTTGATACTAACCCGCCTATCTCCAATGATATATCCATCATCCCGGTAGCACAGTTAATATTGGCTCTAGCTGTGGCCAAAAAGGGTCTACCAAGGATAATGGTGGACTGAGTCAAATCTTGGGGAGTGTTCATGTCCAAAATGATAAAATCGGCAGGGAAGTAACAATCATTGATTTTTACAATCACGTCCTCAACTAAGCCCTTAGGAGTGGTGACAGAACGATCGGCTAGTTGGAGGACAACAGAAGTGGGTTTCAACTCTCCTAGCTTGAATTTCTCAAAAATGGCAGAAGGTAGGAGGTTGACACTGGCTCCCAAATCTAAAAGGCCGCTCTCAAAGGTGACTCCACCGATGGTGCAAGGAATTAGTGGAGTGCCCGGATCTTTAAGCTTCTTAGGGAGTTGGTTTAAGACAATGGTACTCACAATTTCTGGGAGAATTATTGTTTCAGTTTTGTTTCTCACTTCACGTTTTGGAGTACACATTTCTTTTAGAAATTTGGCATAGGCCGGCACATGCTTGATGGCATCAAGGAGAGGAATGTTGATGTGAACTTGCTTAAACAGTTCCAAGAGTTCTTCATTACCAGTGGATTTGTTTTTGGATTTTGGTTTTAAAGCTTCAGGAAAAGGAACTCTTGGGATGTAACAGTTTGGATCTTCATTCCTCTTGATTGTGTCTAGAGGTTCTTCATTTATTTTCTCTTTTCCCTTGGATTTGTCTTTTTCAACAATTTCCTCAATTTCTTCTTCAATTTCAATTTCAATTTCCTTTTCCGTATCCTCATTTGACATGTGTGGGTGAGGATTTGTTCTGATTCTTCCACTTCTTAAGGTAGACACAGTTTTTGCATTTTCTACTTGCGGGCCCCTAGCTTGGGCAGGAGGATGATCTTGTTGTATAGGTTGTTTTGATTTTGAGGTGCAGGAATGTTCTGGACAAAAGCTTGTTGTGGGTTCTGTGGTGGAGGTGCATTTTGTCTAGCAGGTGGTGGTCTGTACCCCTGACCCTGATGGTATTGCTGGTTCTGGTAAAATCCGGGAGGGTTGTTCCTTGGGTTTGCTATAGTTTGACTAGGCAATTGCCCGGATTCCCTCCTTTGACATACATCAGCAATTTGGGACTCTAACCTTGCAAAATTTTGTTGAAAATTTTGATTTTGAGTTTGTTGTTCTTGCACAGTTTGACATAGAGTCGCCATCATGTTCTGGAGTTGGTTCATTTTATCATCCCAATTGGGTTGAGGAGGTGGTGGTTGATTCAATGAAGGTTGTTGGAAATTGTGTGAGCAAATTGATTGGAATTTTGATTTCCTTGGTATTGTGGAGGTTTGGAGTTAGAAGATTGGCCAAATCCCGAATTTTGATTGGGAGGATTGACCGTACATGGATTGCTTGAAGGCAGGTTGGGAAACTTGTTCAGATTGATTTTTCCATGAAAAGTTCGGGTGATTTCTCCAACCAGGGTTGTATGTGTTAGAGTATGGATCATAGCAGGGTTTGTAGAAGCCTTGAGCAGCTTGGACTTGTTCCTGAATGAAAGGAGGTAATTGGGCAGTAGTGGGACAAGCACTGGTGGGATGAGCTGGGCTAGCACACATAGCACAAGTTTCAATTTGTTGAGAAAATTGGGTGTGGCTTGCCCAGTCAAAGAAAGTAATTGATCAAATTTTTGTTCCAACTTCTGCTCCAATCTCTGGTCAAGTCTAGCTAACATGTCTTCTACCCTAGAGTCTGGTTCTCCTCTTCCTCTTACTTCATACATCCCTGCCTTCTTCATAGGTCCTAACGCTCTCTCATAAGAGTAGAGTGAGGCATGATTGATAGAGTTCTCACTCAATGTTTCAAAAAGATTGTATCCTCATCCTCACTCTTAGTCATGAATGCTCCCCCACACGAAGCATCAACCATTTGCCTGTTCGATTCAGTTAATCCTTCATAAAAAGCTTGAACTATTTGCCACCTCGACAAACCATGGTGGGGACATTTTCTAAGCAATTCTTTTAGTCTTTCCCACGATTCATGCATTAATTCTCCCGGGTGTTGGGAGAATCCAGTTATTGCCCTTCTCATGGTGTTGGTCCACCAATGGGGTAAAATTTCTTTAAAAATTTCTGCTGCATTTCTGGCCATGTTGTAATGGTTCTCCCTATGGTTCCCAACCAATGTTTAGCTTTGTCTTTAAAGATAATGGAAATAAGGTCAACCTTAAGGCATTTTCAGTGAAGTTTTGGATCCTAACAGTGGAACAGATCTCTAGGACTCATCTATATGCCTATAAGGATCTTCATTAGGATTGCCATAAAAGGATGGCAACATCTGAATGGTTCCAGGTTTATCTCAAAATGATTTGCCGGAATTTCCGGCCTAATGCAAGTGGCAGGTTGATAGTCAGAAGGAATGAAATATTCCTTCATTTGTTGGGTGCAGCTTCTTCTAAGTTTCTAGCAACTTGGTTCTAGTTTTGGTTGGCCATCCTATGGAAAAATCTTTCAATCTCGTCTATAGGTTGGGCCAAATCTAAATTCTGGGAACGTCTACCAAGCATGCACAGATAAAAAGCCTTCTATTTTTGATTTTTGAATTTTTTAAGATTTTTATTGATTTTTGATGAATTTTTAAACAAACACAAACAAACAAAACACTTTCAAATCAAATTATCCTATCACTAAGTGTTCCTTGGACTTATGTTATTTTTCTCAAAATCAGATTTATACTTGCTTAAGTCCAATCCTAACTCTTTTTGTACTGGCCAGGTAAGAGGTGGAGTAGAGGGAGGCCCCCCTTGCTTTCGCAAGGACCCAATTAAATAACCTCTAGCTCACTTAAGCGTAAGCTTTTTAACCTCTAATCCTAGACACCAGACTTAAAGAGAAGTTTTAGAATTAAGAAAGACAATCTAATGATGAACCCTAGGGCCAAGTCTACTGATTTTTATTGAAAGTTTAGGACAATGCAAGAATGTGAATTTTTTTGTGATTTTTGGGCAAAGGAAAGGGTGATGAAATCCCTCACCTTATCTTTTTATCTAATGGGTTAAGCCCTTAACAGTCTCAATTACAAATGTGAAGTGCACAGATCAAATTTCAAACAAGGGATTATCTAATGCTAAGTCTAATGCATGAAACGAGAGAGAGAAATCTTACCTTTCCCCCGCTCTCTTCAATGCAAGAAAAAAATGAAATGACAATTAAAATGATGAATGTCCTAAAACATGAGATTCTAATCTAGAGAGATGAAAATTTTTTTTATTATTTACAAATCAAACAGCTAAC
This sequence comes from Colocasia esculenta, assembly GCA_014218235.1. NCBI lineage: Eukaryota > Viridiplantae > Streptophyta > Magnoliopsida > Alismatales > Araceae > Colocasia > Colocasia esculenta. Next base: position 53,070,178 of record CM024760.1, on the reverse strand, counting down.
ATGGAAGAGCGATTTGGAAAATTTTTAGATTTAAAATTTTTTTAATTTTTATTTGGTTTTTGAACATAAGGAAATGAAAGTAAGAAAATATAAAGTGGTACTATAGACTAATGCCAAACCAATCAAACCACAAAGAGGCCAATTATTACATGCCAACGAGAAGGAAATCTCTGTACATGCACAGAGAGTACATGAAAGCCTCACTACAAAGTTCACTCACACTCTTTCTATCTAAAATTTGGAATTAAAAGCAATAAAAAAAAATTTCAGCAAGCTTCTCCTCCAATGGGCTTCAAATCTCCAAGTCCAAATCTCCAGGTCCCACTCCAAGTGTGCAAATCTGAAATGAAAGCCCAATAACAAGTCAAATGAAATCTCAAGGTAAATGAAATCAAATTAAAGCAAATCTAAATCAAACTCTAATGCCTCCCCGGCAACGGCGCCAAGATGACGCGCGGCATTGTTGCTTGTGCACTTCCGTTGTCTAGAGTTCCTTGCACAGATCAACAAGCCCACCTTCTCTAAACTGTCTCACAGATTTAAAATAGCAAATATGAACTAGTAAAATGGTGAGCACAGGTCATATCCACGGAGAGGCCGAATAGAATTTGATTTAAACTACTTTGATTTGAAAACACTTTCCACCAAAATAACATTGCATTAAAAGTAATTCTGTAAACAACATCAATTAAATTTCTCACAACTCGATAGATCAAACATAATGAAAGAATGAGTTGAATTGAATTCAAGAAACTTGTATCACTGTACCCTCTCACTTGAGGGATCGAGCCGGTAGACAGAAATCTAAACTAGAAACACACGAACTTCTAATTCTGAAATGATTCGGAAAGATGACAAAATACGAATTCTCAAAAAACACTATCAACTCAATGTACCCCTACGACTCAGGAGATCAGATAGAAAATAAGAACAAGAATCTACAATACTACTCAAATAAGCATCATCAAGTCTGAAATTCTTAATGCATTAAACTGAACTACAAGTCTTGTTGATTGATCAAATTAAGCATCATATCTACTGAGGGCAATACAAACTGTAAGCAATGCAATATACCCTCACAGTTCGAGGGATGAAGAACAAGTCAAATAATGAGATATCACTTGCAATATCAAACTTCCGATCTGTACAGAGAAGAGAAGTTTACTAATCGAAATAGAAATCTCCAAGAATAAAAACAGAAGAGGAATCAAACTATCTGATCTCTCAAATGTTAATTGCTCTCCGCTAACTCTGAAAGCTCCACAACACACCAACCAGAATTACAAGACGGATCCCCTTGCTTCCCCTTCTAGCAGCAAAGAAGAAGCCCACAAAATTGCAGTCGCCTTCCAGATGAACAGAGGAAATCGCCTGGATCGTCCTTCTCCCCTTACAGATGCTGAAAACTCACAAGCACCGAACTACACAGATCTGCACAGAATAAAACCCAAACATCTCCAACAAATGCTGAACATAAACGAAAACAAACTCACTCCTCCGGAAGAACAGCAGAAGAGAAGGAGAACAGCAAAATCCCAAAAATCTGAACTAGACAACCAATTGCTGAACTAACACCATCTCAACCATTACAGATGAAAATGGAACAATAAAACTCAAAAAAAAAAATTCCAAAACTCCAATCCGTCTCCCTTCCTGCTCTGCTGAAAGGAAAAGTGCAGAAAGAAATGGCACAGAAAAATATCTCCAAACTCTCTACTGGAGAAGCCCTTACAGAACCGAAGAAGAAAACCCAAAAAATTATTGAACCAAAACCCTCAACCCTCACAGCTCTGCTCAAAAGAAAACTACAGAAGATAGAAAGAGCTAAAATCTGAAAAATTAGCTAACCCCCCAAGAAGAGGACCTCGGGTCCTTTTATAGATGCCCGGGCGCCTCCCGATCACCAACGCACCAGGATCGCCATCACTCCACACCCGGATCGCCAACGTCGCACAACCTCCAGCTCAGCACGAGCTCTTCAACAGATCTGGCCACTGCATGCCCAACCTCCATCGCCCTGCCCAGCAGATCGCCTGGGCACCGTGCTCTGCACAAGATGCCAGCTCAGCCGCCTTCACAGTTGCTCACACCCGCGTCAACACACCATCGTGCTCAGCCCTGGTCTCATCCATCTGAGCTCCAGCTCAGCAGGTCCAGCACACCAGCGCGCCTCAGCATCAAACCGTCATGCCATCGCACAAACCGCCTGTGTTTCCCGCCACAGCACCATGCGCCCTCCTCAGCCAGCTCAGCAGTGACCCAGCCGCCATCAGCACCAGAGCGCCATCGCTCTCCTCCCCGGGCTTCAGCAGCCCGCGCCAGCCACCATCTGACCAATCCGCACCAGCCAGCCCGCATCGCGCCTCCTGGTCTGCAAGGGCTGCTCACAGGGAGCTCCTCCAGTTGCTGCGCACCAGGGGCTCCAGCTTCCATCTCCTGCACAGCCGCATGCACAGCACCACCATCGCCTGCATCTGGCCCGCCCCACCAGCAGCATCGCGCCAGCTCCCCTGCATGCACCATCCATGGCTCCGCCATCTCCAGCAGCTTCAATCGCCAAATCGCACAGCCACTGTGCTGCTCAAGCACCATCGCCGCCCAGCAGCAGATCCTGCCCGCCCTAGCCCCAGCCTTGGGACTTCCAGGAGTTTCTGATGGAAAGACAGCAATATAATAGGAAAGGTTAGGATAATATTGGATTAAAAAAAATGGGAAAGGGTTGTGGCATCACGGGGTATTAAAATGTTTTGTTTAATGAAAGTGGATGGGATATGTGTAAAAATTTATTATTTATATTTACTTATACTTATTTGTTACTAAAATATTTACAACAATCTTATTGTAAAAAATTTTTTACAACATTTATTTACTAAGATTTCTTATGTACCCAATTTGTCAAAACAGTGTATTCTAACCCATTCTTAACTAACATGTTCAAAATTTTATTCATAGTTGAAAATTAAAGTCAATGCGCACATTATTTATGGACAACTGATGTCTAAACTTCACTAAATGTATGAAATTAACATAAAAATTTTGTAATTATCACATGCGTTGCAGAGGCGGAAATCCCGGGAACAAGCTACCCCAACCATTGGGGAGCTATCCCCAACGGTCTAAAAGGCTTCATGTCAAGCCTGCGTGAAAGGAGAGCCCCCTCTCCTATTTAACAAGCCTTTTGCAACCTCAACAGCCCTCTCTTGGCTCTCTTTGCAAGAGGAGAAGAAGGAGAAGAGAAAACTGTGAGAAAACCCCACCCTTTGCAAGCTTGGATCTGACCTTCTAAAGCTGTTCCTGGCCATCTACCACGACAAGGAGCTAGCTGAAGTGAAGGAGGAGACTTCCCCGACCTCATCTTGGAGTCATCTACGTCCTAGAACCTGGAGGAGAGCAATTGTGGAGCTTCTTGGGACTGCCCAAGGAGAGCTTCTCCGGCCATTTAGATCCGTCTGGAGTATTTTCTAGAGGCAAGTAACCTACCCCTATCGTCCATGTAGATGTCAAGTAGGGTTTTATCATTTTTATGTATTTTTCTTCGTGTCCTAGATCCCCCATTCACATTTTTTTTTTGGAGTTCGGTCTCTGTTTCTGCACAGACAGGAACTTGGCGTCAATGCCTTGACGCCAAGATTCCCAGTGTGCGTCCAGCGATCTTGCCGTCCACTCCTGGAACGGCCAAAGACTGCCGTTAAGTTCGTCTGGGCAGAACAGTGAACTGTTCTCCCCTTATATATGATTACTTTTGATGTATTTTGTGATGAGGATATAATGTAAACCTATTATGCTATCTAATATGAATGTTGAATGTGTGATAAGGCCTTGTAATTTCTGTGATTTGGCATAAATGGTTTATTTATGGATAATGTATGCATGATGAGACCTAGACCATGTCCGTTATCGTGTATGAAATTCATGTGGACTTGGATGCCCTAAATTTTGCTAATCCAAGAATGGTGAATCAGTCCATGCTCTAAATTTTTGGGAATTTTTCCATGCTCATCTGATTTATTGAGTTTTCTGAAATGTAAATTTGAAAACCATGCGTAGGGTTGTAGAATCTTCAGTAAATTGTGTGTTGTGAAATAAATCCCCAGGAAATTTTGTGGTGTTGTGTATATTGGGTTCAGGTTATGACCTGTTAAACTGAAATTTCATGTTACGCACCATGGTGGATTGAATCACAAATGATATGAAAATTGATGTTTGATTTTCTGTAATTGCATCATGAGTCAGAAAAATCCAGAATTTTGTATGTGAGGTCATGAACCCAAAATCAGCATGTGGTTAAATTTTCAGGTCGTTTGGACAACTATATAGTGAAATATGAATTTTTCCTTGCAAAAATGTGAACAATGCATGTTAATGTGGGTATAATTTCACATGTGTGTGTGATCTGATTTATGCAATTACTGAACATGTGATCCCTGTAAATTGTAGAATCATGTTCGGAAAATAGAGCCTTGTGTGAATGAGAAAATGAATGAGAGGTAAACGACATGTGTAGAGATATGCGTTAAAATCGGTAAATGTGTAAATCGTGCCAAGTGTGACACTGCTTCCATTGAGGGTAGTGGAACCGTATCAGGGAAAAGTCCCCCTGAGAAGGTTCAATGTGTTGTGATCCTAGGGCATTAGGATGAAATCCTGGAGGTGGACAAGTACCACTGGTTAAGGTGGAGACTTGTTCTCCCGGTCTGCGCAGTCCAAGAGTCGTCACTGTAATGCCTAGGTGACGTCTATGTGTATGTGATGTGATGTCCTTCTATGGTGGTTTGGACTATGTGTCAAGGAACTAAATGTGAATGTGAAAATGTGTATGTGTTCATGTGTAAGAACTGTGGATGTGAACAATGTGTAAATGTGCATGTGTAAAGTGTAAATTATGTGAAGGAGAAATTGTGTAATTATGTCAAACCAAAACGTGAGGGTTGTGAATTTGTGATCCATGTTATGGTAATCTGAAATCATGATAAAACAACAAACTAAATGTACTTATGATCATGCTTTACATGTGTAAATTGCCTAGAATCCATGTTAGAAACGATTCTTAGTGGTGTGTAAGTAATCCCATGCTTGTTTGCCCTCATGTTGTAATTTAAATTGATTAAGTAGCTCTTATGTGTGGGTTATGCTTTCTAGTCCATGTAAAACCAGCAAGCTTAAAGAAGATGAAATGGTCATGAGCATGTATAGGAATGCATAGAAATTCATGCTAAGTGCGTTCTTTTACGAAGGCATTGAAATCATGCTAAATTACTTTCATGTTTTAGTTTAATTGAAAGTAGGAATTCCATGTGTTGGAATGATTAGAGAACATGTGATAGGAGATTTTGATTTAGAAAATCTGAAAGCATGAATCATGTGTTTAATTAATAGAACCACCAGGATAGGTGTTAATTTCAATGACAAGCATGCTACATGATTGTGTCTTGTAAATGTGTATGTAAAACCTGCTATGACATGTGCATGTATGATAGATGTAGTGTTATTTGCTGAGTCTTTTAGACTCATTACTTGCTTCGGCGTACAGGCGTAGTTGGTGACGACACACTTGTGGAGGAGGCAGTGGAGACTGACTCCGAGCGTGGAGATTAGATCGTTGGTGTACTTTGCGATATTTTGATTTCATAAGTGTGTAATTGCAACATTGTACTAGCATTATCATGGACAAATCTTTAAGTGTGGACAATTATGTATTTGATTTTCAGCAATTTAATTATGTGGACTTTTAGTTCTTTAAATGTTATTACAATCATGTATGTTAAATGTTGATGATGAATGAAATGAAGACAGTGGTTCTTTTACTTCCGCTACTCTATTCTTATATTCACGTGTATCTCAGCTGAATGTTATTGTTGGGTAAATGTCCCACTGTGGCAACGTTCACTATACCGACATGGGTTGGTATAACCGTACCGGTATAATGTGGGTTGCTACAGCACGAGGTTGAGTATTCATGGAGATCAAGAATAAAGAAGAAGGGTCGAGTTCATGGTGTTTGCAGAACTTCAAAAATCTTCCATAAAAGATTGGCTTGATGGAAAAATATGAAACTTTAGGGTTTTGTTCCTAGTACATGGAAAAATCTACAGACGAAATTAATTAGATTTTTCTCATCAGAATGCCTACCTTTAGTCATTTTACTCTTCTAGGGCTAGAACTTGATGAACTCGGGATAAAGCTTGATGAAGCCTTCTCCCCACGAATTCCTCCTCTCCTTGGCTTCTTCTCCACCTTCTGCAAGTCCCAGCAACGAGCTAGGGCCGGCCTTGGGCGATTAAGAGAGTATTTATACTTCTTTGCTTTGTATTTCCTAATAGGACTCTAACTCCTATTTAATTCCAAATTTCCTATTTCCTCTTCCCTTTCTAAGTATTAGAACTTCTATTTGGGTTGGGAAGGGTGCTAAATTCTTGCCAAACAACTAGGGTAGGTTTAGGAATCTAATTCCAACCCAAATTGCTTATTTAATGCATTAAATGCCTCTTTTCTATTTAAGTAATATTTAAGCTGCGAATTTCGGGTATTTTCCCATTATTATTCTTTTTAAAATCCTTATTTTGGCCTACTAATTTCTAATGGGTCCATTTAACCAAGCCCATTATTTATTGGAATTTATCTTATAGGTTTTCCCTTTTTAATTAGGGAATAATAGAGTTATGAATTTTATTGCATTTTCTTATTTGAATTTATTCATGGGCTATGAGAGGTCCATTGGTCCAAACCTGAATGGTTAATTATCATATGATGTTAGAAGTCCCTCCGACATGTTCATTAATTTATGGGCGCGTTATCTTTCCGTGTTAACGGTTTTCGGACTTTGTTTCCTAATTTGGATAATTAGTCACATTGTGACGTACGCTTGGCCAATCGGATTTTTCGTTGCATGCATTTCTTCGTGGAACACTTAGGGATAATATTGGGGTTGATTGATAATTTTTAAGGAATTTTAAGATGTGTTCTTGCCCATACAATAATGGTACGTATGTTCTATTATTTCGATTTAAGGAAATTTTTATTTCGGATTTTTTTTAAGTATTAAATTTTCCGGGTTGCTACATCCTCCCCCACTTAAAAGAATTTGGTCCTCAAATTCATATGATATGATACGACTACCAATTTACTATGGATATTTCATTCAATCACCTCCCCCACTTAGGGCTTTGCTATCGCGAAAATAATATGAAAACAAACTAAGGGTTTAGTGATGGTACCTTGTCCGCCTTCATTGGCATGATTCATATCTACGAGAGATTATAATCGTCCTTGGCGTGGAGTTGGTTCTTTTTTGTTGGACAATCGATGACTCGATGTTGTTGACTTCCACATCGCAAGTATCTGCCCAATTTCTTCCAACAGTTATCAATCTGATGCCCTGGTTTCTTACAAAATTTACAGAATTCCTTCTGCTTCACTTCCCCTTTCATTCTCTTGCTATCTATGGTATTTCATTCTTTATTATCATTGGAATGAGTAGCACGTTACCTTTTCAACACCTTCTTCTTATGAATCTTTTCAAGAAGTTCCATGGTGTCTTCTACTAATTGAGCTCTCAATACCATGACTGAAAATACTTCAATGTCTAGTGGAGCCAATTTTTCCTAGAACACAAGTCTCAACCCTTCTAGGAACCTCTTCGCCTTCATCTTCTCTGTACTCACCAAATGTAGTGCGTACGGTGCTAGTCTTTCAATTGCACTTCATATTCTGCGACAGGCATCATTTGTTGTTTTAAATTGGCGAATTCATTTGCCTTCTTCTCACGAATCCTCTCGGAAAAGTATTTGGTGTTGAAGAGTTCTAAAAATTTATCCCACTCTATGTTGATGTTGGGTAATTGTCGACTGGCAGCTTCCCACCAGGTTCTAGCATCGCGGTCCAACTGGAAGGTTGCCAAAAGGACTTTCTCCTGCTCTGAACATTGCACACCCCTAAAGATCCATTCCATTGCCTTCACCCAATTTTCAGCTTCATCGGGATCCGGAGTTCCATTAAACCTAGGGGGATTTATTTGTTGAAAGTTTCCATATAAGTCTCCTGCCCCATTTCTTACTCCTGCTTGAATTATGTTGTTAAGGGCTTGAGTTAACCCCTGTACGGTCTGTTGTAATTCGTGCATTGGTGCATGCTCGCCAGCCATATCTTCTAGTTCCTGCGAGCAATAATACTTATTAATTTCCTTCTTAAACTTAGGGTACTTATACATATAGTTAAGCTCCTAGCATAACCCCAAGCTTTACCCAATCTCTCATATAGGTATGGTGGTTGACTTAGACACGGTTATGGCAGTTCACCTAGAACATCCCTAGACATAAAATATCATAATAAGGACATCCTAGGCTCTGATACCAACTGTCACACCCCTCCAATTTAGCAGCGGAATAAATCAAAGGAGAACATGAACAACGAGTATGGTAACGACAATTGCACATACTTTCGTAAACATCAGAGCAACTAAGGAACAATAATTAATATAAACTCTTGATTACATTATAAAATCACTAAGACCATTGCAACCACTAATTCAAAGCCAATACATAGGGCTCAATGACATCATTACATTAAAAAGAAATCTAAAGCAATAACTACTAGACTCCATTGTACTAGGGCAACTTCATGACTTGACTCTGGGTCAGTCATCACACTGGTCCCATCCCATTGGTGTGTGTGACGTCATTATTTGACTTACCTGAGACACAATAACAAATAACGAAGGGTGACCGATAACACCCAGTAGGACTTAAATTTCAAGATCAAGCAGGCTTTAAATAATTATGCATTAAATGGCAGAGTAACTAATGATAGAGAGAGTCATGTAAAGTCGAGAAAGTAATAGCACAAGTAACATGGTTCAAATAGCAGATGAATCAAGTATAGCACGATGATTAAAGTCAAGTCACGATAGAAACGATAAGAACGCAACAACATGTAGCGACAATGGCAAGCAATAGCAAGCGACAGGTATAGCAAGGAGAGATAGTAGTTGGTCATGTAAAGAGTAAATTGTACTTTGATTGATTTTCATCAATCGAGATAGTATAGCACTTTTGATTAACTTTTGTCAATCGAAATAGTAATGGCACTTTGGTTATCGGTAGATAGCCGAGAGAGTATAGCACTTTTATTGTCGTTAGACAACGAGAGAGTAGAGCACTTTGAATGCGATTAAGTCACGATAGTATGCAATAACTCAAGATAGCAAGTATCACGTAGAGCAAGTAGAGCATATGACAAGATAGCGTGTAACGAGCGTGTAATGAGATAGCATGTATGGTTGCACAACGGTGCACTAGTAGAATACTACAATAGTCACTTCTAGGACAGTAGCCGTTCAGTAACAATCTGCGATAGCACAGTAATCGCACAATACGTTTGAACTCTTCAGACTAATAGTATAACAGTTTGTGCTAGCACAGTAATATCACAGTATTTCTGAACTCCTCAGATTAAAGGATAGTAGTAAGATGTCTAGCCAATATATTTTATTCAGAACCGGTGCAATGCAAAACACTGTCAATCCTCCAGGTATTTTCGGGTGGCTCTCTACCCCCAGGACTAGATTGGAGCCCCTCGGACACTCTCCGTGCCCTGCACGTACATTGGATACAGTAGAGTCACAAGACCCATATTATAGCGCTAGACAGTCAAGAACTGTACAAAATAGTAGGAGCCACACAGCTCAAGGGTACCAAGAGAGTTCCAAATGAATAGACAAGATAGATGAGATAGTAGAGTGAACTTGAATAGATGAGCGAGTAGAGTGTAGATGAGATCTTATGGTCGTTGCACGTGAAACGTCGAGTAAACAGGTGATAGTAATAGTTGCACAACACGCGCACTTGGTGTTGGCAGTCAGGTGGAATACACTACCTTTCCGCTGGCCATGTTAACACATGTCCAGAGGTCCGGTGTGATTCAAGATAAAACGAGAGCAAACTAAGGCCGTTTGGATCTTGTCGATCCCTAAAGGGTATCATAGGTGTTACGGTACAACCAGCTCGTCGACCATATGGGAATCCATGGACAGAGGAGACTTACGGAGGCCTTGGTCAAAAGGTCACTAGTCCGGCGAATGGAATATCCGACGGAGAGTTCACCACAAGCCAAGAAGAGGCTTTCCTATCGTGCTAGAGTGGTGTGCGCATGCCACGCGTGAGAATCGCTCGAGTGCGTTTGTGTGAATTCGATTATGGAAACTTCTTCTTTTATAGAATCTCAATTATGGCAAGTATCATGAGTAATAATCATGAAGTAATAACCATGCATCACTAATTTTAGCAAGTAACTACATGTTTTAGCAAGTTCGTTAACAAGGCAAGAATGTGAATAATCGTAGGTAGAGAGCATGATCATGAACTTAAGATCAATTAAAAATCATGTGAACATGTTTTAAATTTCATATGGGTTGTTAAATGCATGATAAACTTCTAGAACCTTCCTATAATACATCAAACTCACACATGCAAAGAATGACACAAAACGATGGAAACCAGACGTATGCCCCTTAAGGCAAATGTAGTCCCATCCCTTCACTTCCTTAGGTTAGAACTCATTTATTTTTTATTCAAATCTTACACATTAATACACCATATTGAAGCCCTTTGAATGAAGAAACCAGCAAAGAAAACGGCTCGTCAATCCGAGGTCTATATAAAAAGTTATCGCCGATTAAGTAGACATAGGCAGAACACGACACATTGCTGTCGCCTTCTGAAAGTGAAGGCGACCATCATCTGGTCGCCTTCTAAAGAAGACCACAAACTGTTGATTTTTGGTATGGGTCACGACATGATGTTGTCGCTTTATGGTAGCGACATGTCGACTTGTCGCTACCTGAAAATGACGATTGGGTTGCTTTTTCTACCTATTTCCAACTCGACTTGGATTAGGTTTGACACTGTGGGTTTGAAAAATCAAAACAAATGCTAGGGTGATCCAAATCGGGTGAAACCACCTTTGTTAGTTAGAGTACTTCTAATACTTTGCACAATAGCAAATAACCGACAAACAAAGGTCGTTTGTCTATGTAATAAGACATATGGGACTGACTACGTGAATCTGACATAGTGTTCATTTTGGATTATACTCTCAGCACATCAACAAAAATTGGAGAAAACTAGTGCCAAATGAAAATAGACTTATAGAGTAAATTTCTATGTTGAACACTTGGTCTCAAAACGACTCCACAAAGAGGTATGAAACTTGTAACACAAGTCAAGGTTAAATCACGACAGAACATGTCAAGATGATGCAAGATTTAATTCGTGACAAAGGATGAATAAAAATTAGGGCTTTAGGGGCAAAAGATGCCTAACATCCATCAGTAACTCCAGTTAAAATTTGAGAGCCGAGGTTGAGTATACACGGAGATCAAGAATAAAGAAGAAGGGTCGGGTTCATGGTGTTTGCAGAACTTCAAAAATCAATCATAAAAGATTGGCTCGATCGAAAAATATGAAACTTGAGGTTTTTGTTCCTAGTACATGGAACAATCTACAGACGAAATGAATTAGGTTTTGCTCGTGAGAATGCCTACCTTTAGTTGTTTTACTCTTCTAGGGCTAGAACTTGAAGAACTCAGGATAAAGCTTGATGAAGCCTTCTCCACGAATTCCTCCTCTCCTGGTCTTCTCCACCTTCAGCAAGCCCCAGTAATGAGCTAGGGCCGGCCTTGGGTGATAAGAGAGTATTTATGCTTCTTTGCTTTCTATTTCCTAATAGGACTCTAACTCCTATTTAATTCTGAATTTCCTATTTCCTCTTCCCTTTCTAATTATTAGAACTTCTATTGGGTTGGGAAGGGAGCTAAATTCATGGCCAAGCAACTAGGGTAGGTTTAGGAACCCAATTCCAACCCAAATTGCTTATTTAATGCATTAAATGTCTCTTTTCTATTTAAGTAATATTTAAATTGCGATTTAGGATATTTTCCTATTATTCTTCTTTTAAAATCCTTATTTGGCCACTATTTCTAATTGGTCCATTTAACCAAGCCCATTATTTATTGAAATTTATCTTATAGGTTTTCCCTTTTAATTAGGGAATAATAGAGTTATGAATTTTATTACATTTTCTTATTTGAATTTATTCATGGGCTATGAGAGGTCCATTTGTCCAAACCCGATAATGGTTAATCATCACATGATGTTGGAAGTCTCTCCGACATGTTATTTAATTTATGGCGCGTTATCTTTCCGTGTTAACAGTTTTCGACTTAGTTCTTAATTTAGATAATTAGTCACATTGTGACGTACGCTTTGCCAATCGGATTTTTTGTTGCATGCATTTCTTCGTGGAACACTTAGGGAATATTTGGGGTTGATTGATTATTTTTTAGGAACTTTTAGATGTGTTCTTTCACATACATAATGGTACGTATGGTTCTATTATTTGATTTAAAGAAATTATTATTTTGATTTTTTTAAGTATTAAATTTTCGGGTTGCTACAGTTACAACTTCCAAGCCTTTGGAGTTAATTCACATGGATTTGTTGGACCTGTGAGGACAGTCAGTCTTGGAGGAAAAATATATGGCTATGTATTAGTTGATGACTACTCAAGGTACACTCGGGTGTCTTTTCTAGAAGCCAAGTCAGAGAACTTCAAGCATTTTTGAAATTAGTAAGTTAGTTCAAAAATTAGAAATTTCAGATTACAAGCATTAGATCTGATCATGGAGGTGAATTCAAAAATAAAGAATTCATGAACTTCTGTGATGAAAATGGGATTGAGCACAACTTCTCAGCACCAAGAACACCTCAACAGAATGGAGTAGCAGAAAGAAAGAACAGAACACTACTGGATATGACCAGAACAATGCTGAATGAGTATAATTTTCCAAAAATTTTCGGGCAGAGGCAGTCAATACAGCCTGCTACATTATCAACAGATGCATGATCAAACCCATTCTAAAGAAGACCCCATATGAACTCTACAAGGGAAAGAAGCCCAACATCAGTCATCTTCGACCGTTCGACTGTAAGTGCTTTATTTTAAATAATGGTAAGGACAATTTAGGAAAATTAGATGCTAAGAGTGATGAAGGATTCCTGTTAGGATATATTTCAAAACTTAGAGGTTATAAGGTATTCAATAGGAAAACATTAAGTATAGAACAATCTGTGCATGTCTTATTTGATGAAACTAACCCTTCTATCAAAAGGATAGAAGAAGAAGAAGAAGAAGAGTGTGTTGATGATCTTTGCAGGGATTTAGAAAAGACTTCTCTTGAAGAAGGAGGCAAAGATGAAGAAATGGAAGATCACCCATTAGAAGATCTTCAACAACAAGAAGAACCACAAGAAGGGCTACCTAGGGAATTGAGGTACCACCGGGATCATCCTAGAGAAAATATCATTGGTAATCCTCAAGATAGGGTAAGAACAAGAGGTATGCAAATTCCTTGTGATTTTTCTGCCTTAGTTTCACAAATTGAGCCGAAGACAATCAATGATGCACTGGGTGATGAATCTAGGATCCTTGCTATGCAAGAGGAACTTAATCAGTTCCAACGCAGTGAGGTTTGGACTCTTGTACCTAGACCTACTGACCATCCAGTTATTAGAACCAGATGGGTTTTCAGAAACAAGATGGATGAATCAGGAGTAATCACTAGGAACAATGTCTGACTTGTAGCTCAAGGATATTCCCAAGAGGAAGACATAGATTTTGATGAAACCTATGCTCCAGTAGCTAGATTAGAGGCAATCAGAATTTTGCTAGCATATGCATGTTCTCTTAACATAAATTTGTTCCAAATGGATGTTAAAAGTGCATTTCTGAATGTTTTATTAAAGAAGAAGTATATGTTGAGCAACCACCTGGTTTTGAAGATACTACTTATCCTAATCATGTTTTCCGTTTAAAGAAAGCATTGTATGGTCTGAAGCAAGCTCCAAGAGCTTGGTATGAAAGATTAAGTGCTTATCTTATATCACATGATTTTATAAGAGGTAAAGTAGATAGCACATTATTTATAAAGAAATTTTCAGATGGAATCTTAATTGTGCAAATCTATGTTCATGACATTATCTTTGGCTCTACTAATGAATCACTTCGTAAATTCTTTGAAAATCTGATGCAAAGTGAATTCGAAATGAGCATGATGGGTGAGCTTAATTATTTTCTTGGATTGCAAATTAAGCAGATCAAGGAAGGAACTCACATTTGTCAACCAAGTACATTTCAGATTTACTTTCTAAATATGGTTTTGACAAATGTAAGCCACTAGGAACACCATGAGCTCAGGCATTAAGTTAGATGGTGATCCTCTTGGTAAAAAGGTAGATCAAAAGATCTATAGAGGAATGATAGGTTCACTGCTCTATCTTACTGCTAGTAGACCGGATATAATGTTCAGTGTTTGTTTATGTGCAAGATTCCAAGTGATCCAAAAGAATCTCATGTTCATGCAGTTAAAAGAATTTTTAGATATCTTATAAATACCAGTAAGTTAGGCTTATGGTATCCCAGATGTTTACATTTCAAGTTAATTGGATATAGAGAGCTGACTATGCTGGATGCAAATTAGATAGGAAAAGCACCAGTGGCACTTGTCAAATTCTTGTAGGGTGCTTGATATCATGGTCTTCCAGGAAGCAGAACTCAGTGGCTTTATCCACCACAGAAGCTGAATACATTGCAGCTAGAAGTTGTTGTACTCAACTCTTGTGGATCAAGCATCAATTGGAAGACTATGGGCATCAACTTCAAGAAATTCCAATGCTTTGTGACAACACAAGCGCAATAAATTTGACCAAGAACCCTATCCAGCACTCAAGAACAAAGCATATTAAGGTAGACATCACTTCATCAGGGACCATGTAAGTAATGACAATATTTTACTTGATTTTGTTACAGAAAATCAACTTGTAGATATTTTTACAAAACCTCTTCCTGAGGATAGATTCACATCTATAAGAAGAGAAATAGGTATGTGTAATCCTAACTAACTCATCAAAGCAAAATGATGTTTGAATTTTATAAATATTGTTGTTTGAACTGTCTGTGAAAGACCATCCTGAAAAAATTTCTAAGTCACAGACATTAGACTTATGAAGAAACAGTGCATTCGAATCATGTTATAAATATGGCATTCGACTGATGCAGTCGAATACATAATTTGACTTATTATGAAATCGTGAAAATGCACTTGTAATTAAAATTATATAACTAGCACTCTCTTAAGACGCATCCTTTCACATCTTAACAGTCAAATCATTTATCCCGACCGTTCATCCTGAAATCTTGGGTCAGTTACTTTTTCCTCCTTATAAAAGAAAATCCCTTCTCCTTTAGAAGACACCCTCTCGAAATCCATCTTCAAACCTTCCTGTCTCTTCTGCCTCTTCCCGCTCTCACTGTTCTCCAGCAAGGAACTTCCAAGGGAACCTCAAGAACTTCATCTCTCCTCGAAGAAAGGTAAGTTCTTTAGAATCTCATCCTCCATTCCTTGACTCCTTATCAGTTTCCTGAGTCTCTATCCTTTCTCTCTTCTAGATGGACTCATCTAGGGCTCCGGAATCCACCTAGATGACCCCTGAACAGCTTCACTGCCTTTCTAAGATTCCCATTTGTCCAGGGAAGGTTGTAGACTTTTCCATCTTAGTGGAACCGATCATGGGTAGAGAACACCCTTGATGCCATGGGTTGGACCAAGTTGTGTCAGATTTCAGAACCAATAGCTGAGAATGCAGTTAGAGCTTTTTATGTTTCCATGGAAATTTCATCAGGAAATACTATTTCAGTTATGTCAAAGGAACCAAGATCATTATTTTTGAGGAACTATTGGTTGAGATTTTGGAATGTCCAAACTCCGGGCATAAGCTTAATGAGATCATGCCTTTAGAAAAGCAAAAATTGGGCATTATTGGCAGTTTGGCCACCATTAGTAAGAAAGGTCTTTCAGTAAATGAACTTTCAGCCGAAAAGAGATTAATTCATTCTGTGATATCCAACATTGTGACCCCTAGAGAAGGAACCCACTCATCTATCACCTCTAGAGATGGGAACTTGTTGTTTTGGGCTATTCAGAGGCACAAAGTGAATTGGCTGGAATCATTTTGGATAGAATGATAGCTGCTAAGAATCTACAAGAATCTTTTCCCTATGGACCTTTGCTCTCCCTGATCTTTAAGAGATACTCAGTAGATCTGTCAGGAGAAATATCTATTGGAATTAAAGAGAAGATTGGGATCACTACTTTGAGAAGGAGTCACTACTCCTTGGTCAACAAAAAGCAAAATCTTTGGATGAAAGATTCAGTGCCTGATTGTGATCATGAAGTTTATCCTGATGAACTTATATTTCTTCAGTCTCTCAAGAAGTTCAACAAGAGTTAGAGCCACTAGAACTAGTTAGCACTGAAGCTCCAATTCAGACTCAAGATCAAGTTCATGTTTCCTCCTCATTTCCTGAACCAGATGGTCCTGAGGAAAACTATTAATGAAGTATTATTAAGAGATATTAGAGGAAAAGGTATTGCATCTGATGACATCTGCACAGAAAACAGATTGAAGTCTGTCTGATGAGGTTAAGCAAATGAAGGATTTATTGCTCTAGTTAGTGTGCCAGCAGGGCATCTCTCGGCCATCAGGGCCCTCATCCTCTCAGCAGCAAGAAGAACATGTTCAGACTCAAGAGCCTCAAGCACCTGAAAAGCCAACTCAAGAACAGCAGTCCACAAAAGATCTATCTCAGCCAGCTATGCAGCAATCTGAGCAGAAATCTGATCAAGAGATAGTACTTGATCAATCTAAGGAGCCTGAGACACAGCCAAATCAGCAGAATTCAGAGGAGCAGCCTCCTGAGGAGAAGAAAGATTTAGAGCCTGAGGCACAATTAGCTTTAGTAGTACTTGAACCAGCAGTGGAGCACCAGCAACAGTCTATGTTAGAAGAAGTCAGTGGCTGTAGGAGCAGCAGAGGTTCCCAGCCCAGGCAGGTTTCCTAGATGGAATCTATGGCTAAGAGACCCCTGGAGTCCACTCCTAATTTGCAAACCTTCAAGAGGAAAGTGACGGGTAGACTGGTCAAACATGGTGATCCAGTCTTCCCTCCTCCTCCTTCTAGGCCAACTCATCCTACTCCAGCTCCATCTGTTAAGCCTCCTCCTAAGCCAACAAGATCAGCAGCAGCTAGATCTCAACCCTCTACACCCACAGCACCCACCACTGGAACCCCTTCACAGTCTACTTCTTCGGATCCTCCTCCACTTGCAGCTATTCCTATGGATCCATTTTATCAAGATATCAAATTCTCCATCTTTCCCACCAAGTATCAATTCAAGCCTCCCAAAGCAACTTCTCTAAATCTTTCCACTCAACCCCCTCATTACTTTTCTTGTCTTCCTATAGCCTCCAAAATAGATTCCAAGAAAACACTCCTTCATCTAGCTGAAATACTTCCTAGTATCCAGCTTTCTTCCGCCAGTGGACCCAACTTGGGAGACAGTCCTTCAAAACTCCTTCCACCATTTTGGTATAGTTTTGTCAATCACTCTGAACATCACATGAATCTGTTCAGAGAATATCTGGCTATTCGAGCCTTTCTTGAAGTTCATGACATGCCAGGGTTCACTTTTGAACATTGGCTACCTACTCTTCTCAGGGCTACACAAATCTCTGTGGAGGAACTTCAATTTATCTCCCAGAAAAGTCATTGCTTAACTCCCAAGGAGTTCCTTGATCTCTATCCTGATGAAGCAGCCAGATATCAACAAAATCAGTCCAGAAACCAATTTTGACAGTCCTGCATCACATATCTAAGGTTTCATGACATGTTCGGACTACTTCTAGGACTTGCAGGCAAAATACAATAGAATGAAAACTTTCAATTTTGAAAGATTCAAGTTGGGTCTGCCTGATGTCTCTAAGGGCCAATGGGAAAATCTTTTAAGAGGCCAGAGAGAGATTGTTCCTTCCATGACTGTGGCTTTACCTTCTGGCTTGCATCCTCCCCTCATAGGAGCAGTTTCCTACAGAAAAGATTTTGCAGAGGCAGTCTTCAATAGATATATTCGCATTGCCACCAGATTCAAAATCAAGTATAAGTTGAAACTGTCCTTTCAGCGATTTGTCTTTCTGCAATTATCCAAGCACCATTATCATCTTCTGGACTTTCAACTATGTTTTGCTGAATCTGAAAGATTCAATGAAGACCAATGGGCTGCAGCATACCCTTCATATCATTCAGATTGTGAAAAGATGAAACTTTCTCTCCATGAATTTCATTATAAGAGTCTTAAGGACTTGAGGAAGAACATTGGGCATAAATGGGCTCAGAGACTTCTCATATATTATCAAGCTAAAGATGCAGTTGTGTCTAGAGGACTGCATTGGAATATCACTGCTCATGAATTTCTCTTGCTTGCTGCCTCCAAGAAGTTTGCTCCCCTCAAGTATAGGGTCAATAGACACAAGTATCATGATAGGATGTCTTGGTTCCAGAGCGCCACATCAAATCCCATCGGAAGTTACCCTCCACTGATCCTTCCTACAACATTGATGGAGCTCTCTTTGACAACTTCTTCGATGAGAATGAGAAGAAGCTCTGGGATCTCATTCAACCTTTTCTTGCCCAAATTCCCAGATCTCTATACTTACCCAACTCTCTGTCTAGGTCATGAACTTTTTTTTTGGAACTATATAGTTTATAAACAATTTCTGTTACGATTTTTAGCTCTGTTATGTAATTTCTGACTTCTGTTATGTTTTCTTAAATGAATGCAATTTCGGCTAAATACCATATCTTATGATGGAATCCTTTCTATTAATGCCACAAAGGGGGAGAGATATTAGTCAAGAAAAAGAAGCATATGCATACTCATATTTCAAATATTTGCCTTTTTTCACTATCTATTTAAAGATTTTTGTCATTAACAAAAAGGGGGAGAATTGTTGAGCAACTACCCCAAGGAATTTAAGATTTTTTAAATTAATACATATGTGTTTTGCTATGACAAAACTCTTGAAATAGACCTTTTACAAAGCAAATATTAGTTACATATCACAAAAATCATACAGATATATTACAGGACTATACCTCCATCTCAGAAATTTTTCGAAGTCCACAGCTCTCTATGTCTACTGAATCGGCTGTTAATTCGACTGTTAACTTCGACTCCCTCAGAAACGAAGTCAAATAAGTGAATATTTTCTAAGTCCACAACTTTATATGTAATTCGACTGATGACTCCGACTGTTACAGTCGAATGCCTTTCAAAGTTCAAAACATGATTTGACTGTCATATTCGACTGTCATCTTCGACTACCACAGATATATATAATTCTACTGATGACTCCGATTGCTAAAATCGAATGCCTTACACAATTCAATACCTGATTCGACTGTCGTCTTCGACTGATACAGTCGAATGCTTTAGAATTGATCTTCATGGTATCCGACTGTTGAAGTCGAATCACCTTTACTTTTTCAATCGAATTGCCTTATTCTCTCTAGTCGAATCATAGTTATTTATTGAATCAAATTGCATGCTATGGATTTATCTTCACTGCTAATTCTGTACTTAACTCTCTTCTGAAAAGGATTAACACTTAGTGTAAGATTACTTCTTAATCTTCTCATACAACCTCTTAATAAACCTTCAATATTTTATCAGTCCATCAAAACTGTCATTATCCTATTATTATTATTTTATTCTCTGTCAGGACAAGTCATATTAGTCTTAAAATATCATCTAAATTCTGCGCATGACATTTCTGATATATTTTAAGAAATAATCCTTGAATTGTTCAATGCCTTTGCTCGGATTTTGCTGGATTCATTAGACACTATGCATTTATGAATTCTCAGGCGCATGGCATCTGACAGGACTCACCTACCACTGACAGACCCATACTTTGCCTTTTTAGCATATCTGTCTGTCTACTTTTCCTTTCTGAAAGCTTGTGCATACGAGGTTCCATACCTTTGTCTGTACTTATCTGAATTACCTACCTCATAGGTATGGAGTTCTCTTTTCTTTCTGTCTTGTCTTTGTAACAGGCATTTATTGGAGCACGTTTTTTTTAGCATGACTCCTTCACAGTCTATGTTGATAAGAGCTTATCTTCTAGCTGTGAGCGACTACACCTCCTCTGAAGACTTTGGAAAGATGCAAAACTGAAGGACTTCTAGACAATAAGTTCATCAAGATCCAAAGGAAACTAGAGCTCTCTCCAAACAGTCAAATTGCAAACGGTCACAAACTCCAGCGGCTATCTTCTAAATGGCTATATTCTGAAGTGTATAAAAGGAGCACAAGTTTGAAGAAGGAATATACACATATAACACAAGAAGAGAGCACACAAGCTTCATTCGAATTCCTTCAAGTCTCACAAGCCCTTCTGAAAGCTAAAGTCTGAGAGCTTTTTCTTCCTTAGATGACTTTCTCTGAAGCTCTCCTAGTAGTGTTGGGTGGCAATTGTAATTGCTTACTTTCTTTAGTCCACTTGTATTTCAGATAGGATTCGTATCTCATCTCTAATCCATTGAATCCTTCTGAAGTCTGTGTTTGTGCTCAGTTCTGAGACAAACACACAAGTCATTTTATTTTCTCTTGTGTAATTCTGCAGAAGTCTGTTTCTGCATTGCCCCTCCTGTGTAGGGAAGGCCTTGTAAAAGGCAGTTGTTGTACCCCTGATGAGGGAAGACTTTCTAAGGGAGCAAGTGGGTTTGTAATTCCTCTCAAGGGTGAAAGAATGTCAATTCATTGGCAGATTGTGAAAATCTCAAGTGGTTGGTTTGAGGACTGGATGTAGGACTTCCATGTGGGAAGGGCCGAACCAGGATAACTCTTGTGCATTTCTGTGTGATTGTTTTTTCGCCAAGTTAACACTTGAATCACACACACACACAGTACTAACATCTATTTGGTGTTGTGCATTTCAGAAGAAAATTTTAAGAGTTAAGAAGTCCTATTCACCCCCCTCTAGGACATCTAGTTTGCCATTTCGATCCAACACAATGTGCCAAATTCTAGAGTAAAAACTCAAGAAAGTCACATTCAACAAGTGCCTATCGACAGACCCATAAGTCCTGTCGACAGCTACACACAGGAGGTCAGACAGGTTTCAGGACAAGTGTACCTGTCGACAAATCCAAATCGTCTGTCGACAGATACACACAGGAAATTGTTTCCCGCAAGGTCAGTCTTCTAGATTTTGCATACCTATCATCACCTGTCGACAGATGCATAGTTATTGTCTACAGACGAAGAGAAGATCTCAATTCCGCGATTTGTATAGTTTCCTATATGGGTGTTCCTTCTACCACGACTCTCCATACTTAAATACCCATATATAAGGAATGTTTTGAAGAGATTTTCGTATAGAAGCAGCCACCACACAAAACCCTAGCAAAAAATCTCAACAGAAAAGTCTCTCTCTGCTGCTCTTCTTCAGCTCTCGTCCAGAACAAAGAAGAACAATCTTCTGAACGAAGTTGAAGCCAAGTCGTCTGTGATTCAAGCTTCTCCATCAACTGATACCTGTCAAGACGAAGTTTGAAGTTCATCTGGATGACCATCTTGAGAGTTCCATCTCAGGATTTGTTTCCACAACCCTGAACTCTTCTCTGTTTCTACTTCTTCATATTTTGTGTGTGTGATGTGGGTCAAGCGTCTCTTGTGCTTGATCTACGTGCGTCATGTAGTTCTAATCACATGTTTGCATCAGAAACATGAGTGTGTGTGTTGTAGTGGTTTGAACTCGCTGATAAGCAGTCCTTCTGCGTGTGTGTGTGGACGGTGGACGTAGGATACACAAGTTGTGTACTACGAACCACCTTAAATCTTCGTGTCCTGTGGTGTGCACGTTTTCATGATAGATGGTTGGTAGGCACGCTGATTCTACACATGTTAGATAGACTGTTCATGCTCTGCTCACAACAAAACACTAATTGCAAGTCGAACTAATCCTGAATCTGGTTAAGATTTCGATAAGTTTGTGTTTTCATCAAAAGAAGGCAACTGTGGTTAGAGTTTGTAATCTATTCAACCCCCCCTTCTAGATTACCATATTGGATAATTCTGCACATCTTTCAATGGTATCAGAGCGAGGTTCTCCGATTTACTGTCTTAATTATTTGATCTTACGATCAGGAGATTCTCGATCTCATGGAATCTAAGAAGGGGTATATGGCCGAGGGACATTCAGTGACCAGGCCACCCTTCTTTGATGGCACTGATTATCCTTATTGGAAAAATCATTATGAAGGTGTTTCTGAGAGCTCAAAATATGAGCTTTGAAAATCGTCCACAAAGGAGCGTATGTGCTCCCGAGGATGAAGATACGTGGACAAAGGACCAAATTGCTAAGGGCACTCTCAACTGGAGCGCACTGAACATGATGCAGTGTGCTGTGCACCCCAAGGAGTATTCAAGAGTCTCCACATGCACTTCAGCAAAAGTGATTTGGGACAAGCTTGAGCTCATCTACGAAGGTACGTCATAGGTAAGGGAAACCAAAGCAAGCATGTTAATATCTGAATATGAAATGTTTAAAATGAAAAATGATGAAACCATATCAGATATGTTTGCTAGATTCATGTTAATAATCAACGGGTTGAATGGTCTTAAGAAAGAATACTCAGAGAGTGACTTAGTTAGGAAGATACTTCGGTCTCTTCCATCCTCATGGAATACTAAGGCCACTGTCATTGAGGATTCAAAAGATCTTTCAAAGATGAAGTTGGATGAATTAATTGGTTCCCTGATGACATGTGAAATAAATGTGAAAAGAAAAGAAACTGAAGAAAACCCAAGAAAGTCAATTGCTTTAAAAGTATCCAATAAAAATTCTTCAAGTTCCAAAAAAGATGTTCAACAGGAAAGTGATGAAGATGGAATGTCTAGTGTGAGTGAGAATGATGAAATGGCAATGCTCACTAGACAATTCAAAAAATTCCTTAAGTTCAAAAGGAAAGACTCAGGTAACTCCAAATCTTTTTAGAAGAAAGACTTTTCAAATAAATTTGAGTCTAACAAGAAATCTGACATTGTATGCTATGAGTGCAAGAAACAAGGGCATATGAGAGGAGAATGCCCGGAGCTCAAGAAAAAACTCAAGAAAGAAAAATTCACCTTCATGAAAGCCAAGGCAATGTTGGCAACTTGGAGTGATGAAGACGAAGATGAGGACGCACAAGAAGCCTCTGGAGATGAAGAGATTCAATGCTTATTGGCAAGAAGTGACGACTCCAATGAGGTAAATTCTTCCTTTGAAAGCTATATGTTGATGAATGAGAAGAAGCATACACTGTCTTATTTGAAAATTTTGTGAATTCAAGTCTGAAAACAAAGCACTGAAAAAGAAAATCAACTCTTTTGTTCATAGCACAAACAATAATGAACAAATTGCAGCCTTAAATAAAGAGATTGAAATGATGAAATTGATGAAGAAGCTCACAGTAAGGAAATGGACTGTCTGAAAATAAAATTGCAAGAAATTCAAAAGGAAAAGGAAACCCTAATCAACTCTCTTGAATGTCTTCAAAATGAACATCAAGAAACTAAGAAAAAGTTGGAACAAGCTGAAAAAGATCTAAAAGAAAAATCTGAAGATCTTACAAGATTTGTTAAGGAAAAGCAAAATCTTGATGCAATTTTTGGATCAAATACTTTTGTTCCAAAGCATGGACTTGGGAATCAACCTGTAAAAACAAAAGAAAATAGGGCAAACATTGATAACTTTCTTTTTTTATCCTAGTCCAAGCACAAGCAAACAAGTCCCTTCCAAGAACAAGAAAAATGAAGCCAAGGGTAAGCAACAACAACCCAAACAAAATCATCAGGTGTTCAAAAGAAAGAGCAGTCTGTCGACAAGCTCAAAGGAAGTTGTCGATAGGTCTGGAAGAAGGTTGCCAAGGGTCAGTCAACCAGACAACCAAAAAGGAAAATTCAAGTGAATGGTCAACAAAATAACAGACCAATTGTTCTGAAAAAATCTCCATCTTGCAATGTATGTAAGAAGTTTGTAAGCCCTCGAATAGTTGTCATTTTATCTTATTGTGTGTTGAGTCATGTTGTATATATATATATCATGTATACGTATGTGGATACTTATGTACGATGTTATATTGGTATTCTTAAGTATGCATGCGTATATTAGTTGTAAATATTGCTTGATTACATGTTGTAGTAGTGTGTACATCATATTATATATGGCATGTAAGTATATAGTGTAAGCATGGTTTTCTGCATGTTTTTAATCTCTGGCCGAAGAACAAATTGGCGTCAACATGGATGGACGTCCATGATGAGTCAACGTCTATGTCGATGGATGCCAACACTAAAGTAGACGGCCATCTATG
>CM024760.1:52963519-53045770 GCA_014218235.1 Colocasia esculenta | reverse complement strand
TTGATTCTAGTGACAAATAGATTTTTATGGTGACAAATAAGTTATTCTAGTGACAAATAGTTGACTTAGTGACTTAAGTGATTCACATGGAGTCATGAATGAAGTGACAAATAAGTTAATTCCGGTAACAAATAGGCTTTCTGCTGATGACAAATAAGTTGATTCCGGTGAAAAATAGCTGATTTCGGTATTAAGTGATTCATAGGAGTCACGAATGGAGGGACAAAATGTTGATTCTGGTGATAAATAGGTTCTTCTGGTGACAAATAAGTTGATTACGGTGACAAATAGGTTGATTCCAGTGACAAATATGGTCACTCCTGGTGACAAATAGTTGACTTCGTGTCTTACGTGACAAATAGGTTGATTCGAGTGACAAATAGTCACTCCTGGTGACAAATAAGTTAATTCAGTGACAAAATA
Source organism: Colocasia esculenta (assembly GCA_014218235.1). NCBI lineage: Eukaryota > Viridiplantae > Streptophyta > Magnoliopsida > Alismatales > Araceae > Colocasia > Colocasia esculenta. Next base: position 53,045,347 of record CM024760.1, on the reverse strand, counting down.
TCTTAAGTAATTCACATGGAGTCACTATTGGAGTGACAAATAAGTTGATTCGGTGATAAAATAGGTTTCTCTAGTGACAAATAGATTGATTCCGGTGACAAAAATTTGACTTCGTGTCAATGTTCAGTGACAAATATGTTGATTCCCGTGATAAAGAGGTTGATTCTAGTGACAAAATATGTCACTCTGGTGACAAATAGTTGACTTCGTGTCGTAAGTGACAAATAGGTGATTTCAGTGACAAATAGGTCACTCAACTAAAGAAAATGTGCATTTAGAGACCGAAATTCCCGGTCTCTATTCGGTCCCTAATCGGTCCTGAATGAATCAGAGGATCGAATAGTCACCGAATAGTGACCGAATGCGTTGGTCAAGATTTCTGGTCACAAATCTGTGACCGATTAAATTCGGTCACTATTCAGTCACTATTTTGGGGAACCGAATAGTGACAGATTGTTCGGTCACTATTAGTGACCGATTATATTCGGTCACTGTTCGGTCCCAAACGTTAGGGGACCGAATAGTGACCGAATATAATCGGTCACTAATAGTGACCGAATACAATCGGTCACTGTTCAGTCTCTAATTTGGGACCGAATAGTGACTGATTCTATCAGTCACTATTAGTGACCGAATACAATCGGTCACTGTCGGTCCCAAAGTTAGGGACCGAACAGTGACCGAATTTAGGCGGTCACAGATTAGTGACCGAATAGAATCAATCACTATTCGGTCCCAAAGTTAGGGACCGAACAGTGACCGAACTTAGTCGGTCACAGATGGTGACCGAATACAATCGGTCACTGTTTGGTCCCAAAATTAGAGACCGAACAGTGACCGATTGTGTTCGGTCACTAATAGTGACCGATTAAATTCGGTCACTGTTCGGTCCCTAAACTTGGACCGAAAAGTGACCGATGTGTTCGGTCACTAATAGTGATGAATAGAATCAGTCACTATCGGTCTCTATTTTTTTAATAATATATATTTTAAAATTTATATATATTTAGAAAAAATAACCTGTGTAAAATAATAACTATCCACAACAATAACAATTTACAAAAGAAAAATGTCTACAATGTAACAATAATAAAATAATAGACAACCCACAACAATACTGAAATGTCCACAACAATAATAAAATATAGACAACCCACAAACAATACTGAAATGTCCACAACAATTATAAAATTGTCCAAAACATTAATAAATGTTCACAGATAAAAATAATCAAAATGTCTAAAACACACTAATAATAAAAAATATCCACAACACAACAATATTAAAATGCCACAGTATTACAATAATAAAATGTCCACAGTATTATATAATAAAATGTCCACAACATCACAATAATAAAATGTCAACAACAATAATAAAAATGTCTACAACAATAATAATAATGAAATGAAAATCATGAATCCTCGTCCTCGTGTCATGCTCGTACTCGTCTCCCTCACAACCTCCCGATGAAGGAACCTGTAATACATATAAAACAATAATAAGTAAAATGAAATACTATCATAAGCAATAACTTATTTTAGAAGCATAAATTAAATACTATTATAAACCAAAAATTATTTAAATTTATATATTTTATTCACTCACTTTCGGTCAATATTTTAGTCACACTTAAGATGAATTGAGCGTCGAGTTCAACCATCGGAGTCCGAATTGAACTCCGTCAGTTTCACAAGTCACACTCATTGCCTCGACCGTGCTGGAACAAAACGGAGGCCAATCGTATGAGTATTTCTATTTTTGGGCCCACAAACCTAACTTTTTGAGGTTTAAACTAAACTACCTGTGTTATTGTGACTTTGAGCGTCGAGCTCAAACTGGAAGTCTGAATTGAACTCCGTCAGTTTCCACAAGTCACACTCATTGCCCCGACCGTGCTGGAACAAACCGGAGGCCAATCGGATGAGTATTTTATATTTTGGGCCCACAACCTAACTTTTTCAGTTTTAACTAAACTAACTTGTTTATTGTGACTTTGAGCGTGGAGCTCAAACCGGGAGTCCGAATTGAACTCCGTCAGTTTCCACAAGCCACACTCATTGCCCCGACCGTGCTGGAACAAGCCAGAGGGCCATCGGATGAGTATTTCTATTTTTGGGCCCACAAACCTAACTTTTCAGTTTTAAACTAAACTAAATTGTTTATTGTGACTTTGAGATCGAGCTCAAACCGGAAGTCCGAATTGAACTCCGTCAGTTTTCACAAGTCACACTCATCGCCCCGACCATGCTGGAACAACTGGAGGCCAATCGGATGAGTATTTCTATTTTGGGCCCACAAACCTAAGTTTCTCAGTTTTAAACTAAACTAACTTGTTTATTGTGACTTTGAGCGTCGAGCTCAAACGGGAGTCCGAATTGAACTCCGTCAGTTTCCATAAGTCACACTCATCGTCCCGACCGTGCTGGAACAAAACGGAGGCCAATCGGATGAGTATTTATTTTTGGGCCCACAAACCTAAGTTTTTCATTTTTAAACTAAACTAACTTGTTTATTATGACTTTGAGCGTCAAGCTCAAACCGGGAGTCCGAATTGAACTCCGTCAGTTTCCACAAGTCATACTCATCGCCCCGACCGTGCTGGAACAAACCGGAGGCCAATCAGATGAGTATTTCTATTTTTGGGCCCACAAACTTAACTTTTTCAGTTTTAAACTAAACTAACTTGTTTATTGTAACTTTGAGCGTCGAGCTCAAACCGGGAGTCCGAATTGAACTCCGTCAGTTTCTACAAGTCACATTGATTGCCCCGACCGTGGTTGAACAAATGGGAAAGTGTGCCGGATTAGTATTTTGAATTTTAAGTGGACAACTGGATACTGGATAGTATAATGCATGATAGATGTGCTCTTATAAAATTAACTTATAAACCACTTCCACATCTGAGTTTGTGGGAAGTGGCTTTTAATGTCTTTTAGAAACCTTTTTTCTAGGATAGATGTACAATATGTCAGTAAAAACAGTCTATGTAATGAGGCTTCAACCTTCCAAAGGAATGAATATGTTGTGAAATAAAAAGTAAAGGGATACTTAAAAAAAAAAGCCACATGCTTGTGTAAAACTCATATAGTTCAATTGCAGCGGTCCTTGAGCCCATGATTAATGACTCTAAGTTAGACATCATAGCTATGAGATTGGGGCTGTCTAATTATCATTGCAATGGTGTTCCTATTGGAAAATTTTGGCTTTTTTGAATTCTTCTCTGTCAGCTGAAGTTATCACTCTAACCTATTTTATCACTGTCAACATTTCTGCACAGGTGGTTTATCATGTTACTTTCATTTACTCTAGCTGTATTCAGTTTGATAGAATGGAAATATGGAATGATTTAATAGCAAATGCTCCTTCAGATCCCTGGATGGTTGTCGGTGACTTTAATGCTGTCATTTACTCTTCTGAGAAAATGGGGCCAATCCACCTGCAACAGCCTCAGTCAACTCCTTTCATGACCTTATTTAGTCCTTATCTCTCCATGATGTTGTTTTTCTGGCCCTTCTTATACCTGGCGCAATGGTCAAAAGGGTATTCACAGTATTAAGGCAAGACTTGACAGAGCTTGGTTATACTTAATGGTTACAAGCTTTGGCAGACCAGTTAGTAGCTATTATGCTTGCAACTCTAAACAGACTGAAGTTTTCTGGATGTCAACTCTCTCCCCTTAGCAATCAAGGGGAGTTTGGTTCTGGACAAAGCTGGTGTGCCCCATCTTCAACCTTGATTGGTGGTTAAGTTCTGGTTCTTCGGTTGAGGAGTGGTTCTATGAAGAATTTTTCCAGTTATTCTTCGCAGGTTTTAGCTATGCAGAATGGTTGAATGGGGGTTGTCTTCAAATTTTTTCGGTTGGATTTGAGCAGATTGGTTGAGATTCTCTTCAGTCTGAACTTTAGACTATGGAATGGTTTTCTTAAACTTTTCTATGGCATTTTTGGAATGGATATATTGGATGAATTTAGATTTTGATCTTCAGTCTATGAGCTCTTCTTTCACTTTATCTATTAGTTTTGTTTTCTAATCTATTCGATAGTTTGTTTATTTTATTCATTCATTCAGTGACTTGCTATAAAAGGAAGAAGTCATATTCATCCCCCTCTAGGACATTCTTAATGCCATTTCGATCCAACAAATATTTGCATCCATTGACTGTTAAAATAAAAAAACCAAAATAAAATCAATTTACTCACCTGGGGACCCGTGCTGATGTCGATGGTGCTGTCTGAGGAGGAATGATGATCTGGGAGAGGGCTGGGAGATAGCCTGGGAGAGGGCCTGGGAGAGCTGGGCCTGGACAGCGTCAGACACATGTGTCTGTATCGTGTGGACTAGATGAGACTCCATCGTCTGGGCGAGACGAGACTCCATCGTCTGGGCGAGACGAGACTCAAACCAGAGATCTCATCTCGAATGAAGCCCCTCATCTCATTGGGAGAAGTACCTGGACCACCAGTTGTGGTGAATGCACTCGTCGGCGTGGATGAACTTGAGGCCCCAGAAACACCTCCTCGTGTCCATACTGTGCCCAAAACCATACACATGACCTTTTTTGGGGCACCAGATGCCGAAACCCATACCTCTGGATCAAACTGCGGCTGCTCCTCCTCCCCGGCGTACTGTCTGTCATTTGTTGACTATATGACTCCTACAAAAAATAAAATTAGCAATGTAATATTAATCTGTAACGAGAAAAATTCAATAGTGAATAGACTATAATACTTACCGCAACCTCTCGGGCTCTATCACTAATATATTGATCTGTCCCCTTTTTCTTATGTGTTTATCAAACACCTCTGAAATGTCGGAGGCCGTTTTAGCTCCCTTTCCTATTTCACAGAAAACATGACATAAATGAGTACCTATATGAATAAAATATATCACAAACGGACATATGACTTACCAATCTAGACTGATGGGTCGCAAAGGAGACAGACCCACTTGTATGCATGTTCGCCTCTGGATTGGCCGCCCGATTCACTTTCATTGTTGTGGAGGTTGTTGCCATCTCTCTGCAGCCATATGTTGCACAAACTTTCCCAGTAGTCTCTCCTCATCCATGTCGGTCCGTGCTCCCTCCAAAGAGTCGGGTCTACATTCTGGCAAACTTTCTCTGCATTTTCCTTACATTATACAATAAATGCTTAAAGTTTGATCGGGCGGTGGTCGTCCATACTAATCGAGACCGCGCCTCATCCGAAGTTCACGTGAATCGATGATTGCTCTGTACAAATAAGAGTTGTTAGTTAACTGAATGTAGATAAGAAAACAAAGAATTTATAATAGAAAATTACATACCATGAACATCTGATACAATGACTCCTGGACCTCCATCGGGAAATCATTGAATCTATGAATAGGCCCAGGAAAGTGTGCCTGAATTGATCTTGTGATGAATTGAGATGCTTGGGCGGGCTCTATTTTATCACTGTAATTATGTAAGTTCTTAGTATGAATTTATGAACTAAATATACCTCCTTAATAAAGATAGATATAAGTTTATTAATTTACATACCCATTTATCCACACCTCCCGCAGAGTGCTCTCATAAAAGCTGCCTGCCCCCTCCTGTAGACTAACAGCGTCCTCCGGCACTGAATCTGGACAAAATGCACAAGGACATAAGTAATGAACAAAAATATAAATAATGGCTATACAAATACTTACAAATTAAAATATACATACCTACTACTGTACGAGGAGAAGGTGTCGACTGACCAAACCTATAACATTTTAATGGCATAAGAATGAATAATATAAAAGTAAAACTTTAAATATTCTTACCTACTACTATAGGAGGAGACACAGAGGAAGACCCAGCTACTGCAACAAGAATATATGACATAAACAATATGCATAAATAATGATTGTACAAATAATTACAACAGCAAAATATACATACCTGGTACTCTAGGATGAGGAGGTGTAAACTCACCCGGACCTGTAAGAATTTTATGATATAAGAATCAATGCACAATCAAAGTGCAACTTTAAATATACATACATGCTGCTACAGGGAAGGGACAGAGGAAGGACCAACAACTGTAACAATTTAAATGGCATTAATAATATGTATAAATAATACACAAGCAAAAATACCAAAGAAAAATATGCATACCTGATTCCTGGAACAAGCCCCTCCCACGGCTGCTGCTCCTCCTAAACTGGAGCCGATCGTGCTCCACGCACCATATCTTCATAAGGAACATAAAAAATAATGCTCATTAGTCAATGGTGAAGAGCACAGTGACAACAACTCAAGATGTGGAATGGTCCTTCATTCATGATTCACCATAATGTTTTGTTTAACAACGATTACTTTAGGTGCTATAAGATGTGGAATGGCCTAAGCTGGCGAGGGGGGGGGGGGCACTGTATGGTGTTTAAAAAAAAAAATGGTCCACACTTATTTTTATTTTAAGAGATATTTACATAAGATATGATTTTTTCTAAAATAAAAAATTATTTACCAAACGTATTTATGTGTCTTTTTTATTTAAGAGAAATAATTGATAAAAAAAGTAACCAAATACCTCGAAACTACCCTCCTTATGTCTTACACTGAAAAGATACCTAGGAAGATAAATTGAAAATTTGTTGTAAGCTTTGGAAATATTTTAAAATTTATCCAAGTACCATTATATTAATTAAATATACATAAAATTTCTCATTTCTCCTTACTTTCTAAAGTAATTTCTTGTTTGTTCCCACTTTCATTTCCCATTGGGTAACCATGTGAGAGTGCACAAACCACAAAGAAGGTATCTGATAAACTAAAGAAAATCCAGACAAAAGAAACATGTAATATTACTAGCAAAAGTCATGAAAGCAATAACAAGTTCAATTACGTGAGTATTACCTCTAAGTGGAATTGATACTTAATACCAAAGGGACAGGATGACTTGAATTTTGAAACATGCATAAAATGGAATTACATATTATCCACGGAAGTAGATACACTTATGTAATATTTAATTTCAGAACGTAATGAAAATAAATAAGCATACAGAAAGAAAAGTATAGGAAAACAACTCTACTTTTCAGTATACATTTCATCAAAAACATATCCAGTATACAAGTTACAAGTTACAAGTTGCTATAGCCTTATCGAATAACATTTTCTTTCTATTCATGACTTTAGTTTAAATTGGAAGGTGGTGAAATGAATAGAATTTCTGAACTCTGTTTAGAAATTCTGAAACTTTAGAATTCTGAACTTCAGAATTCTGAAGTCAGAACTTCAAAATTCTGAACAAGAGCTACTAAATTGTTCAGAATTCTGAGTAGAGTTCAGAATTTTTGAACTTCAGAATTCTAAAGTTCAGAAATTCCGAACTCTGCTCAGAATCCTGTGTTCAGAATTATTTGCCTGAATGAGAGCAGGAAGGAGAAAACTGGCTCTGGAAACTGGTTTATGAGCACACACAGGAGGCAGGTGCGCAACACATGACATGAAGAAAGAGGCAGCTTGTTCATTGTAGTGGGGTCATGCTTCCTCTTTGCCATGTATTTAAATTAGCCTTTCCTGACTAATTAATTTCGTCATCTTTTCTTGATGATTTGTGCTAAATGATTCGAATTGAAAAAGAGAATCCATGAAATTTTAATTTCCATGCAACAGACACAAGCATGGAGTTCAATTTTTTTTCTCTGGCATTGTGGTGGACACTAATGATAACATTATGGAGGTGGCTGCCTGTATCAAATTCGAATGAGAAAGGCACATATGTTCTGAAAAGAGGTGAAACTGTTGAGAACATTTTATCTGATGCTCTTTATTTAAAGTCAGGAAGAGAAAAAGATGCTGATGTTCTCTAGTGATATCTATGTGTAGATAAATTTATATCTATTTACCTTGAGAAGAAGAACAGATTGGCTTGTTTCTTAGTGTTTCATAAAACATGAACATGACATTATTTGGTCACTTTGTAGAAACATGTTCATCTGGGTTTTTTTCAATTATTAAGTTGAGGGGGGTGGGGGGTCATTCAAAAAGTTGTTGATCAAGTTTCTAGAGTGCTTTAAGTGCCTTTTAACTTTTTGAATATACTCTACAAGCAAAAGAATTAACGTTTAAGTCAAGCATGTAAGGCATGGCAGGGTGGACATTACTCTTTCTCTGGATCCTATTCCTCCGTGTTAAAACTTCCATAAAAGTGAAGCTTCCAATGAGAATGTAAGACAACTTACAACTGAATTACAACACACACATCTGAACTTCAAATGCAATGAAGGAAATAGACAATATGCATGCACGTGACAGGGAGATGGAAGCAAGACAACAAGAACACATGGAGGCTATGCTTGCACGCGAGAGAGAGTTGGAAATGCGACAAAAAAAACAAGAAGAGGCCATGGAAGTTAGAGAGCGAGAGATGCTATCACAAATCCAACAAATGAAAGATATGCTTTCCATGTTCGTTTCTAGTGACTCGGTAAGTCGAATAGTGCATCTCAACACAATTATGGCTATGCTTTTCTAAATATTTCATTTCAGAATTCTATTCACAGATTTAGAATAACTGAAATTTTAGAACTCTGAATCAAAGAATTCTGAAGTTCAGAACTTCAAAATTCTGAACAAGAGCATACTAAATTTGTTCAGAATTTTGTTCAGAATTCTGAGTAGAGTTCAGAATTTCTGAACTTCAGAATTCTAAAGTTCAGAAATTCTGAACTCTACTCAGAATCCTGTGTTCAGAATTTTGAAGTGCAGAAATGAAAAAACACTGTCTAGATCTGATGTATATGGTTCTTAGGATGTGCAGAAAACCCATCAATTCTAGTGCAAGTATTTTGATTATATTTTTTTGAATTATATATCCTGAATTAACTATTACTTATGCTACTACAAGTATTGATATTTTCTCATTTCTTTTTATAGGTTGGAGATCGCAGGTCACGTGCTGGGACATCACGTTCTCAACCTCCACTTCCATAGAGTTGGACACATTTAAGTAGCTAGCTAGCTAGATGGACATTTCATATGCTTTTCTAAATTTCAGATACAAAGATGTCATTGATTTGGACTTTGTTTGGTGGTTAATGGCTATAGACTTTGTTTGGTGGTTAATGGCTATAGATTTCTCTCACGTTAAGATTTTGTTCATGGTTACTAAAACATTCCACATTTGCTAGATTTCATTTATGCACTACCTTTCTCTATGGTATTAGCCAATTTAAGATACCCATATTCAAGGATAGATGTGCAAGGGGAGAGGCTTAGGAAGCTCAAACATCAATAGATCCCTTTCAGCTCTTGGACATGTCATTTCTGCACTTGCCACAAAAAACAGTCATATCCCTTTTAGGTAAGTACTATATCATGTCACTTGCATCAGAACCATTCATAAAATAATTCATTGATTTATGATAGGCATCTTGGTTTTATGCCAGTTTATATTTTAACTGCCTGAGATGCATCTTGGTTTATTTCTTTATCCAAACATTCTCCTTTTGCAAGCCTATTGTGCAAGTAGTTTTATGTTCTCGGAGCTTCTGGTGCAATACTTTAAAACTGATTATGCATAAAGTTTCATCATTCTTTTTTTTCTTCAAATCTTCCCAGGATAATGGGATACCATGAGACGGGGAAACCACAATGGAGATTACAAGCTTACTATCTTTATATAAGACTAGGAAAAGAGAACACAATTCTGGGCGAAAACAGACCTGTTGTGCCTGGCAAGTCCCTGATCCTCCTAATGCAGAAATTCTGAAGTTCAGAATTCTAAACTTCAGAATTCTGAACAGAGTTCTAAAGTTCAAAATTCTGAAGAATTCTGAAGTTCAGAATTCTAAACTTTAGAATTCTGAACAGAGTTCTAAAGTTTAGAACATCAGAATCTGAACTTCAAGAATTCTGCATTAGGAGGATCAGGGACTTGCCAGGCAAGGATATTATTATATTAACGACGGAATACACCATCGGCTATTATAACATTAGCGACGGTCCCAACCGTTGGCCATTACATTTAAATAAAATTAAATAAAAGTAGAAAAGACGACGGTGCTTCAAACTCTACAGTTGGATATCCGTCGGCTATAGTATAGCCAACGGTAGTATAGCCCACGGTTGATAGGCGACGGTGGAACCGTGGGCATACATATAGACGACGGTAATAGTCTTAACCGCCGACGGTATTAACCGTGGGCATTGGACTTCTTTCTACTAGTGTATTACTCATCTCATAGATTAATTTAGGCAAGAATTCACAAGGCCCCTAATGAAACATCTCTCTACTTCGTGATAAAGGGTATGACATAAGATCATCCATGTAGCAAACATTTGACACATGCATCCTCAAGAGATTGAGTTTAGGCAGGATGTTCTTTACCTCAATAAAGCTTGAAAAATAAGCACAAGAAGGCCATAAATAGTATCGGTTCAGGGAAACTGAAGTCCCATTTTTAATGAATATCCATTTCCTCTTCAGATGATGACGATATATTTAATTCAGCCTCTTCTTCATCATCATCTTCACATTCATCACTGATATACTCCTCCTCATCAGAACTTTCACATCAATATCTGTTCGCCTTCCACTACTCCCTTTATCTCACGTGGATCAACTTCTTCGACCTCATTTCCTTGAGACAAGGAAATTTGAATTCAGATTCTCTTCTCTAATATGAGTTGTCAAGTCTACATTTTCAACCAAGTCTTCTTGAAAGAATTCTGCATTGACCTCTTCAGGTGTCTGATCAGCCAAATCATAATCAAGGAATAGTCTTGACTTAACTCTACAAACCACCCACCAATCATTTCGTTCTTTGTTTGTAGATGATGGATAGCTTGTATATTACACCTGCTGGGCTTGTGAGGCTAAAATGAATGGCCTAAGTATTCAATTTCGACTTATGTTTAAGCTCGACAATCCCATGTGTTGTGTCATTTCGAATGGAATTTGGATCAAACCAATGACACTTGAATAAGAATATAGATTGTCTTGTCCTAGACTTGTAACTGTAAGATCCTCTACAATACCATAGTAGTCATATTCACTTTCATTGTATGTACTTCCTTTAACACATACACCACTGTTCATGGTAGATTTACTCTGCCCATAGTCTTTTGTATGAAATCTATACCCATTCACAATAAATCCAGGATAATTCTGTGCAATTTTTGATGGGCCATAGGCTATCTGACGAACTCTTTCATCAGTAATTAAACTTGTTCAACCTGCATATAGAGAAGACTAGTTAAAAGTGAACAACTTTTCTTGAATAATCTTTGACCATGTACACTTACACGTTTCCTTAGCCATAAGGCCAATGACTTCTCTCGTTCTTTTTCAACCTCAAAATCAGTGAGATGTGGATTTCTTTGGTGCATTTCTAAATCAAATTGTCTGCAATATGAATAGAAGACCACCTTTAATAGCTAGAATAAAGGCAAAAAGTTACTTACAAAAGAAATTGTGAGATTAGCACTTACTCAACATAACATTCTAGCTCAGCACAATTTAAAAGATATATATCTCTGCGGCGCATAACTCTCTGTCATCCAGCATTCGAGTTGAAGAACGTCCGAAGGCACGTCCAGGATGAGTAAATATTGAGAGTCGATTTGAACACACAGATTCCCCCCCATCATCATTACGTGGAGGTTGTGTACGACGAGTTGAATGTCTGCTTCAAAGTACATTGAATAAAGTTTGAGATTTCCTCCATAATGTATGCCTCAGCAATAGAACCCTCCACTTTTGCTTTATTTCGGACTTTCATTTTGAGGTCATGCATACACCTACATCAACAATGTACAAGACAATTAGAAAACTTTCACTGATGTAAGGTGCAATTCTAAGAAGGAAACAGTTAATATCTGCATATACCTCTCAAATGGATACATCCATCTATATTGTACTGGCCCTCCGACCTTCGCTTCATATGGTAGATGTACGAGTAAATGCTCCATTGAATCAAAGAATGCAGGCGGAAAATATCTTCTCCAACTTGCATACGATGGTGACCACATTCTGTTCGATAGTTTGCACATCCTGAAGCCTGAGTTTGATGCACATAGAATCGTGAAAAATCGACTCAGCTCAGACAATCCCCATAGAGGCTTCGGCAACATGTCACGAAATGCAATAGGTAGCAACCTTTGCATGAACACATGGCAGTCGTGACTCTTCATTCCATATATCTTTCCCTCACTGACGTTGACAGAACGAGCAATATTAGACACATAACCGTCAGGAAATCTCAACTGTTTCAGCCACTTACACACTTCTTTCACTTGTCTCCTCCAAGCACATAAACTGCTTTTGGTTTAATTGATTTCCATTTACTTCAACAAGTTCTAACTCTGGACGTTTACAGAGCATGGACAAGTCCAAGCGTGCATTCAAATTGTCCTTTGTTTTACCTTTGATATCCATAACAGTGTTGAATACATTATCAAAGACATTTTTCTCGATATGCATCAGGTCTAGATTGTGCCGCACAAGAAGAGTCGACCAATAAGGTAGCTCCCAAAAATGCTTCTCTTCACCCAATTGTGCTCCTTCCCAAAACCTGAAAGGTGTCGAGTACTGCCCATCTGTTGTGTGATATCTGGCAAATTTTCAACACGTGCTGCCATATGATGACCAGACAACCTCTCGAATATAACTTCATCTCGTTCTGTTCTGTTCTTTAGGAATGCATCTTTTTGTCTTCTGAAAGGGTGATCAGCTGCTAAAAATTTTCGATGGCAATCAAACCAGTAGGACTTCCCACCATGTTTAAGTACAAACGATTTGGTATTATCTATACAATACAGACATGCTAGCCTCCCATGTGTGCTCCAACCAGATAGCATTCCATATGCAGGAAAATCACTTATAGTCCACATCAATGCTGCCCTCATGGTGAAATTTTGCTTTCTAGATGCATCATAAGTATTGACCCCCTCAGTCCATAATAATTTTAATTCATCAATCAAAGGTCTTAGATAGATGTCTATATTTTTTGTAGGACTTTTCGGACCAGGAATCAATAGGGACAGGAACAAATTCTCTCGCTTCATGCACATGCTCGGAGGAAGGTTGTATGGCGTCACGAACACTGGCCAGCTGGAGTATGAAGCCACTGAACCTCCAAATGGATTGAATCCGTCAGTGCATAAACCAAGCCTCACATTACGTGACTCCCTTGAGAAGGTAGGATAAACATGGTTGAAATGAATCCAAGCTTCGCCATCTGCAGGATGAGTCATAATATCCCTGTCCCGACGTACTCTTTCTGCATGCCACCTCCTATGTCCAGCTGTTTGAAGACATATACATCCGCTGCAGCCTGGGTGTAAGGGGGAAATATCGCAATGACGCATAAGGTATATCCTTTCCCCTAGAATTGACCCCTCTTTTAGGTTTAAACCGATCATGATGGCAAACTGAACATGATACCATATCTGCATTCTCTTTGTCGTACAACATACAATGATTAGGACATGCATCATTTTCACATATCCAAGTCCTAAATCATTGACCATCTTCTTGGCACGATAAAAATTTGGAGGCAGCTTCTCATGTGGAGGTAACATGCTCTTGATAATGAGGAGGAGACGATCAAAGCTCAGATATATGAAATTCAGATTTCAAGTTCAGCAACTGTGACACCGCTGACAAACCGAGTGTGTTTTGACAACCATCCCACAATGGCTCATCTGCATCCTTAAGTAACTGATAGAATCTTTCGGCTCCCTTATTCGGCACGTCTTCAGCGTATACAGGATCCTCATGTACACTGAATGTCGGACCAGCAGCATTTACAACCATATCCACGTACGTACTTGTGCCTTCCACATACTAGGCTCGTGCGACCAGAACTCCTCACCATGACATGTCCAATTCATATAACCTTCAACAAACCCTTTTCTGTAAATGGCGTTGAACCTCCCATGGTGAATTCCACTTCAAATTTTTACAAATCAGACAAGGACATCAGATGCCACCTTCGCTGTCTACTACTGCATTTGATTCCCCAATGCAAACTGAATGAAATTCTCAACTCCGACCCTAAACTCCACTGACACCACATGATCAACTATTCTACGATACATCCATGAACAGTCTGAAGCCTTTCTTTCCTGCGCCCAACCAATATGAATAGACAAATAACTATAAAATTCAAAATCACAATCCTTCGACGCAATCGAAATGAATAGGAAGGATTTATTATTTAGATTATCACTTTTTACCCATCTGTGAATATTTGATCGCACTCAGATGACCATTTACTATGTGTTTGTATTATTTGCTGAAAATTTCGGCAGCATCTCCCCACACCTCTCCGATATACCAAAATATTTATTGATTAAGATATTTTCTTAACACTTACTAATAAGTGGTTAAGAAATATTCTAAATCAATAAAGGTATATCAGAGAGGAGTGAGTAGACGCACCCGAAATTTTCAACAAATAATACAAGCACATAGTAAATGACCACCTAACTGCGATCAAACATTCACATACTGTCCAAAACGGGACAATTCAAGACTTTGAGTTAGATATACACGTTCTCATCTTTGAAAATAAGACTCGTGCACATCAATCCCAAAGTCTTGAACGGGAGGTTCATTGACGCGGGCTTAACACGCTCTCGTGAAGTGTGTGCAGTGTTAGAAAGAAATAAAAAACTAAAGCATACATATAAACAAGTGCAATAATAAACCACATAAATATGATAAGAAAATAAAAACAAATCATACATATAAACAAGTGCAATAATAAACTAAATTCACACATACATGTAAATGAATTGCATTAAAGTAAGAAGTACAATACATATAACAAGTGCAATAATAAACTAAATTCACACATACATGTAAATGAATTAAAGAAAGGAGGCATGTTGAGTGCCATGTTTTTTGTTTTTTACCCCAGTATTCCTTCATCTATACCGTGTTGTAAGGAAGAGCTGCATATATATGAGCCAACTATTTTTCCTTTGTTTATAAACCCTCTTGAAATTAATGGGAGAAGGCATGCTAGCTATCTAGGTACCTAGTACATGGTGGGTGCCTCACCCATTTTCTCTCATGTGTCTTTGCTGGGTGGTGGGGTACGTGGACAGACAAGATAGAACTACTCCACACATCCCCTTGGTATCAGCCCCATATAGAGCAAAGATCATGTGGATCTAAATAGAACAACGTAAAATCTACAACCGAAAGAAATGAAGATATATATAACATTCCATATCTTGTTGCCATTATCTAAACCAATCACTAGCAGTCTATAAATCATGCCATATTATTCTATTCTCCACATCACTCTTAATTTAAAATCCTTGACGAAAGTATAGACCACACACATTGCTAGTGGCCTACAACTCAATGGTGTGGCATGTTGTCAAGCTCAGGAGTTGCAATCATCCTCAGCATCTTGGCCAGCCCACCCCAACAGTGAAGATCATATAATGCAGCATAAATGATCACCAATTAAGAAGGCCAGAATGGAGATTTGTTTTTAATTTTATACTTGGATGGCCCCAATGGTTTGTTGTTCAAAAGGTTTGATGGTATCAGCAATGCGTTTCATGTTGTCATCATAAACATAGGGATCTTCTCAACCATGTGAGGTTGCCCTTGGCTGGCATGGGACGAACTCCCGACAAGGCTCGCCAAGATGTTGATGGAGTCATGGTAATGGTAGTATCTGATCTTGGTCTCCGTCTTGTGGAGCGCCTTTCCAATGACATTCTCTGACATGTGAACACCAGTGGCAAATGCATTCTTGGCCCGGATGGCATACTTGCATTCTTGGCCGGAGTTTGGAGATATTTCCTTCTTGGAAGGACCGAGAAACTGGGGACTTCCTGATGGACTCCTACCGGCATAAGTATATGTTTGCAAAAATCCCTATATGCTATATTTTTAAATAACTCCTGTGATCTTTGTATTTTTAAATAGCTTTCTCCAACAATCATCTCTCTCAATCAGTTATACTTGGGTATTCTCGAATGAGGAATATATCATTAACGGACGGGTTCTAAACTTTGTTGGGTTGCTTGTTGGGGCACTGAGTTGTTTGAGCTCCTACTTAATTTCCTCCATTTTAGCAGCATGATTCACTTGTGCATTTCTAGTATCTAACATGAGTTTCCTTTTACTGCCTAATGCAAGTCCATTCTTTGTTTCAGTTTGGTTTCTTAATTTTCGTGTGTATATATACAGCTGCGGATACATCTGTCCTCGGAGCTTCTCTGATCCTTTTGGTTGAGGGGCTCCACTTGCTGGGGATGAGATGATCAGATCATATAACAATGCCCCATGAAAGATCTCACTGGTTATGTTGTGTCCATCCTACATGAGTATCCATTTTATTTAGATTCTGCTTCGTCGATGCTTCCCTCAACAACCAATCTAGTTAACAGTCACATTCTTTACAATTAAAAGCCCCACTTGAACTCAAACCAAACTTGATTTCAGAGAATGATGACAGGAAGCCAAGAATTTCTCATCTATACCAGGAAGATTGACCTTGAGGTTCATGACTAGTGAAATGTCTCACTTCCCACTTGGCCCCTGCTTTAGAACTAGATAAAAATTCAGATCTACTGTTGGTTACATTTCATGAGGTCCCAAAGACTCAAAGAACTAACCTTTCTCAAAGAAATTCTGAGCAGAAAACAGATTTAACTTTAACTTCTGATGCACTCTGAAAATTGCTCATGCTGCTATGAATCATTATTATGTTGTTTCTTGTTGCTATGAATTATTACTACATTCTTTGCTAATCTATCCAGTAAAGAACTAGTTGATGCATGTAAGCAGAAGTATGTTGTTTTATGTAGTTTACAGGAGACTTCCTGATCAATACTTGATGGGGAGAAGTGGGAGGATGTCTTGTGGTCAGAACTCACATAGCCAAATATTTTTGTCACATACTGCCTATATATGTATGGGTGAGACCTTTCTAGAAAAAGGATGCTTTTGTAATATAATTAAGTGATGTTCATTCCTCCCGCTCTAGGATTGTGATATAAGTTTGTACATATTATCGGATGGACTATTGGATGATGGAAGCATTTGGGAAGAAACAATTGCCACTGGAATCTATTAGCATTGCTTGTTCTACATTATGCGGACTTCAAAAGAGCCAGCATCATTTTATTTCTTGAACATAGCAGTGACAATGATCAACATCCAGAGCTCACAAATATAAATAAGCAGAAGACAACATAGAAGGAAGAAAACATTTGACATGATGAACAAGGCTTGGAGGCGGGCTTGGGGGTTCCCCACCACACTCCGACGACGGTGGCTTTGGGGACTTCTGCAACAGGAAAAGCAACGAGGGATTGGGGGGGAGGGGGGGGCTTCTGCGGCAGGGAAAGCAACGAGGGGGGGGGGGGGGGGGGGTGGGGGGGAGGAGCCGCCGAGCCGGAGGGGGGGAGGACCGGACACTTACTGCCACTGGCTCGCAGAGGAGCAGCAGCCGCCATCGGGTCTGCAAGGGTCCGCCGCCGCGCATCTTGTAGAGATCTGACAGCACTGATCAGCAGATCGCCGCCTCGCCGACGTGGGAGGTCGTCGCTGGCCACGCTGTTGGCCGGCCGAGATGACGACGGGAGGGAGGAGACAGGGCCGCGTAGGGATTAGGGGTTTCAGCTTTGCCCGGGAGATTTGGGGGGACAGGAAGATTTGGGGGGGTGGGGTGGGGGGGGGGCGCGGGGGGAAACTTTAGATATAGATATATATAATGATTAATTAACTAATTAATTAATTATATAATTAGATATTTATATTTATTAAATATTATTAGATATATAAATGACTAAATATATACCATACTTGAATATCTATAACATACATAAAATAATTATTTACATATATTATAATATATATTTATATATGTTTGTTGGCATAAATGTTACATTTAAATATACGACGGGGAGGGTGTTGTGCATGCAGAGGAGGAGGTGTGCGTGACAGAGAAGTTGGCAATGTGAACGCTGAGAAGGAAAGCTAACGGCGACGAAGACAACGACAAGACCTCAAGTGTTTCCAAACGGCACAAAAATCAAATTATCCGAAATGGGCGGAAGAACACGATCGAGCAGAGCGGCGAAACCTAGAACCTCTCTCGCTGCGATCTCACTCACCTCCCGCGCGGGGAAACCGGATCTCGAGCACGCCTTCTCCACGATCGCCGCAACGGCGACCACCTTGCTGGAAGCTCCCTGTACTGAGGCGATGATCCCTTGCTGCTGCGATGATGGGAGATCCCCTGCTGCTGCGATGATGGGAGATCCCCTGCTGCGGCGATGGCTCGTCTGATGACCTGGGTTGCCGCGACGGGCGATGGGAGATGGACGATGGCCGGTGCGAACAACGTAAAAAAAATGAAAGTAGGAAAACTTATTTGGCGGGTCGGGTTGGGGGCACGCGGGAAACTGGACTAAGGGGGTAGCGACGAGTTTGGTCAGAAAAACCACCGGCTTATATCCTTATGGCGTGTCCAACATGTGAAACCGCCCTCCAACGCACGTTTTGTTGCCGACCCATCGACTATGTCATCCTAAACGTAGGTCAAATATGCATTTGTACCAGTGCTTCTCCGCCTCCATCGCCGCCGCCTTCGTGTCCCCTGCGTCCACCATCATCGAAGCTCCAGATTGATCCGCCTCTGCTCTCCCGAGCACCATCTGAGAAGATCTGAGGAGGGAGGGGGGGGAGATTGATGTGTCGCATGGGCCAATGGGAGGAGATCGCGGGCAATGTCGCCCGAGCCAACAAGAGGGGGGAGATCGCCAGCGACATTGCATGCTAACGATGGGGGGAGATCGTCGGCGGCGTAGTTGAGGGGAGGGATCGGGGGGAGATCACGGACAGCGTGGGCGCTAGGCGTGGGGAGTGGTGTGGTCTTGGGGGTGCTCTCGAACGGGGAAGGTTTGAAGGATGTTTCGAGTTTTCGCGAGGGTGAAAGTTTTGGAGGGTGTTTGAGTTTTTTTTTACAAGGAAAATTTCATATGATGTTCATGCCTACTATTAATTCTTACTCCTATGGTAACATGCTCCGTAAGTATATGATAATGTTATATGCTTATGATATTACGCCATAGGGATAGGCATATCTTAAAAGTTTAAGAACAAAATTTGTTTGATATACTTACGACACGTATAGTCCGTAAGTATATATAGATATGTCTATCCATACGAATAGCTTACGAATATACTGAACCGTAAGCAACTTTTGTAGGCAAAGCTAGGATTTCTTGTAGTGAAGAAGTTTTCTTCACTTCTGCAGTCAAGTTATATTGCTCATTCCAAGTGGATCATTCCCGATATTTAACTAACACTTTCCCATCTTGTAACATGTGAAACTACAGAGGGTAGAGCCATGAGCATATAAACATTGAGCTCTTTGCATACTTCATTAGCCTAGGCCCTTCATGATATCAGTACCCTGCTGAGAAGCTTTGAACAACAAATTCGGTCATCAGGAGCTTTACCACTGATAATAAGAAAGAGAAATATAACCAAAGTGCATGTATGTATATATGCTACCAAGATTTTCTAGCCCTGCAGAGAGAAAACATTACCAAAGTTAATATGCTAGTCTGGATAGGCAACATGAAAAATTTACCCCACTATCTCATTCAGTTCTTGGCTTCAGCCTATAAATTGTAGGTAGGGGATTATTCAAGCAATGGAGATCCAAGCACCAGCAATGGAGATCTGTGTGTACCCGGGTTTTCCGCTACACTCAGGGCGTATATGATGGTTGTTTTACTCCCAATCTATATTTGGACAAGATCAAACCAGTGAATCTACTATCAATCAAAATCCTACTATTGGATCTCATTCAATCTAAAATTCGATCATTAGATTCGCTCTCGATCTATGTATATACTTGATCAGTTGGGTTTGTTACCAACCTAAAATATATGATCAAGATCCCTACATTGGATTTGCTTCAGGTCTAAATCCTAATTGTTTGATTTAAGTTTAAACAAAATGTGACAGTTAGATTCACTATCGATATTCATTGATCAAAGATCCAATCTTTGAATTCACATTCGATCTGTTTATATCTAATCAGTTAGATTTGTTGCCAATATATAGCAATCTAATTGGGATCCGCACATTAGATTTGTCAAATATTTAAATACTGATCGTTGGATTTAGTTTGATTAGAGTTTGACAGTTGAATTTACTCGATCTAAATTTGATCAAGATCTAATCATTGAACATATTGTCAATCAAAATCCAAGTGGGATTTCATCATAATAAAACATCTGCCTGTCAGATTCGCTCTCAATCTAAAATCTAATCGATGAGCTACATAATATTAAATGAGCATAATATAATATATCTCATATGAAATATAAAAGATCAATATTACTATTTTCAATATATAACAAATAAAATTTAATATTTTTAAGCATAATGTTTTATCATATAATTGTATTCACTAAACAAAATATATACATTTACAAATATGCAAATACAATGTGTATATATCTATATATATATATATATATATAATATATATCATTAAAAAAAATGTAACTTATAAATTTTTTTATATAAGTTTTTATATTCAAAATAATTATAAAAAACTATATATAAGTAAACCATTAACAGGTAGAGTAAATTATAGCTACAATATAATTAAACTACTAATAAACAATGAATCTGAGACCGAATTTTATTCGGTCACAATTCGGTCTCAGATTTTGTGACCGAATTGTGACCAATACTTCGGTCACAAATCTGAGACCGAATTGTGACCGCATAAAATTCGGTCTCAGATTCATTGTTTATTGATTTAAATTATTGAGACCGAATATTATTCGGTCTCAGATTTGTGAACCGATTATTCGGTCAATTCGGTCACAAATCTGAGACGAATTGTAACCGAAAAAAATCGGTCTCAATAATTTAAATCAATAAACAATGAATCTGAGACCGAATTTTATTCGGTCACAATTCGGTCTCAGATTTGTAACCGAAGTATTTGGTCACAATTCGGTCACAAAATCTGAGACCGAATTGTGACCGAATAAAATTCGGTCTCAATCATTTAAACCAATAAACAATACATCTGAGACCAAATTTATTCGGTCACAATTCGGTCTCAGATTTGAGACCGAAATTTTCGGTCACAATTCGGTCACAAAATCTGAGACCGATGGTGACCGAATGAAGTTCGGTCTCAATTTTGAGACAAATTATTCGGTCTCAATTCGGTCTCCGATTTGTGACCGAATTGTGACCGAAAATTTCGGTCTCAAAATCGGTCTCTATTTGCGCATTTTCTTGTAGTGACTCCTGGTGTAATAAGTTGATCCGGTGACAAATACCTTAAGTAATTCACATGGAGTCACGATTGGAGTGACAAATAAGTTGATTCCGGTGAGAAATAAGTGACCAGTGATGACAAATATGTTGATTCCGGTGACAAATAGGTCACTCTTGGTGACAAATAAGTTGATTTCGGTGACAAATAGGTCCAATAATCATCATATTTGCCCTGTAGTGAATTAATGATGGTAGGCGGTTTCATGATGGTGGACCTTGGGAAGACGCGCGTGCAGGTGACGACTTGTGCTGGGTTGCTGACGTGAGCGCTTTCCACGCGGCCCAATAGAGCGCTCCCGGCGATTCCAACGTGAAATTTATACCCGGTATACGTGCAGCTAGCATACTCTAGTTGAAATGAGATTGGTGCCGTGCCGAGCGCCTTAATCATTGATGCAAGGACACACTGACACTACTCGTTAGAGAGAGACGACCCCATATCAGTTTGACCATTCACCATTTAATCATTCATTGATCACTCTCATTAGGAAAATTACGGTGTATGTTCTTTCTCATACAGATGTGATTCCCAAGTGATGTCCTCCAACATACCTTCTTAAGCTGGAAGCCAATTTGGCTTTTTTTGAGATAGGCTACTTCGTTCATTTCAACTGATGTTTTTCAGTTGTGAAGGAGTGGTTCAACAATTGTGGTGACATGAAAGTGTCATCTTCCCCTTTGTATCTTAAGTGCTGGCATATTCTCCCGTGAGTGTGAGGCTCCCCTTGAGTTGTTGTTTGTCAAATCTTTACATGTTCTATGGACATCATCTGTCGACATGCTCTCTATGTCTGTCGACCTAGACTTTGTCTGTCAACAACTAGACTTAGGTCTGTCGACCTAAATTGTTCAAAAAGTTTTTCTAGAAAGCTTATTCATAGATCATGGCTTCATATGTCAACAACGAGACTTAGGTCTGTAGACTTAAACTGTTCTAGGAGCTTTTCCAAAAAACTTCTTCATAGAGCATGACTTCATCTGTCGACAACCAGACTTAGGTCTGTCGACCTCTTCTTGTTGCATTACCACTTGTTGATGCTTGATCTTATTATTTTCTTGTCATATCCACTTGTTGTTTTGTTAGGTCTTCAAGAAAATTCCCTATATTAATCTTACAAAGAAACAAAAATCTTGTAAGAAATTATTATTAGCACTATAAATAGAAATTACGAAATATATTAATCTGTGACTATTCCCTATTCAGAGTTGAGTGAAGTGAAGAGTTGGCAATCATGAACGCCTTGAGCATCTTTTGTCTATGATGCTCTAAGGCTCTCCTACATATAACTTGTTTAGAAGTAGGTATCCAATCTTTTTTGGGTTCTTGAATGTTAGATAAATAAAACAACTTTTAGAAATCCATACTAAGTGTCTAGTGGTGCAGGTATGTACTGTGTGGCCTTAACTTATTACAATGAGAACAACAATATGTGTAATTTATTTTAGAAGCCTGAATGTTCTTGTCAGTTTTCTGTGGGAGTTTCTTCTGAGTGAAATCATTTTTTGTTTCTTTTACAAATTTTGGCACTGGATATTATCTGGATATTTAATTTCCTTTTCAGAAGGTTTATATCAAAGTTCTTGTTTATTGTTGCTAGATTTTGAGCCTTTTAAACAAAGAGCTAGAGATGTTTTCCTTTTGTTAAATTTTTTACAGATTCTTTTAAATATGTATTTTATTTAGTTAAAGTATTTAGTTTTTCTTCCAATTCATGATTTACAACATTTTTTTTTCTAATTCTAATATTTTGTTATTCTTGTTCTTTAAGTAGTTACATAAAAGATCATTACTATGTTTACTTTCTTTTAACTATTTTTCCTATTTTTCCATTTCACATTAAATATCAGAATTAAAGTTTTCTAAGCAAGTAAAGTTATTTTTTAGAGTCTTTAATTCTTTTACAATAATTTTATGTTTTTGGGAAAGTTCATTAAAAATTTCTTCTAAATCTTCTAATTCTGAATCTAATTCAATGCAAGAATTAAGAGAAATATCAGATTGTACCTAATCTAGTCATGCCTTGAGGGCTAGATTCACTTGCTCATCTTCAGATTATAAACTTGAAGTATCTGTGGAGAAGAGTTCTTCATTGTCTCAAGTAGCTGCCATAGCTTTCCTTTTGAATTTCTTGTGCTTTTCATATTTTCTCTACTTCTTCTTTGATTTTTCTTGTTGACTAATTTTATTGAGTATTGGACAGTCAGGCGTCAAATCTCTAGGTTGTCGATATTCATAGCAGATTCGTTCCTTTTTATTTTTGTCTTTCTTCTAGATCCTTCTTGATCCATTCTTCTTCTTCTTAAGAATCTTCTGAAGCGTTGACAAAACTTCATCTACATCACTATCTTCAGAACATGTATTTCTGAACTAGAAGAGGAAGAAGTGTAGGAAAGTGTGCAGGGGGCATTAAATGTGGGGTAGAAGTATATTTAAAAAAAAACTCATTCTCCAAAAGAACTTATCGGACCAGGATGATGTCAGTGCACATGACATTCATGCAATTCATATAAGGGCGATACTTTCTCACCTAGGGGAGCTCGTATATTCCTTGAAGCACAGAGACGATCTCACGGATGGAGGAGCTCAAGTGACTTCCCTCTAGTAGTGTTCCCACAACGGCAACCAATGACGAAGGCTCCTCCTCTCCTCGGCATCTCCTCTCCAACGCACTGCTCCCAACAGCTCCTCACAGCAGTAGTAAGGCAGCAGTTGCAGCACAAGTAGCAACAGTAAAGGCAGCATCAACAGCCGAAGCATGTAGCAGCAGCAACTAGAACAAGGTGGGAAAGACCCTCTTTCTCCCTTCTCTCTTCTCCATGAGAGAGGCTACGGGATGGAGGAGAGGAAGAGGAGAGTGGAAAAGAGAGAGAGAGGGTTGGTGGGAGAGGTCAGCTTATAGCACTCTCCCATACCCTCTATCTATATAGAGAGCATTTTTTCAAACTTCCGCACGATGCACACGTCATGCGGACATGCGTGGTACGACCCATAGTACATGCAGCCATACCTGCATTGACAGTAAGACATGATGTCACCAATTAGGGTTGGCGACATAGATCACTATCGCCAAGACTCTCTTGGCGACGGTCGATCATGTCGCCAGGAGTCCTGGCGACAGTCAACTATGTCACTAGGACATTCCTGATGATAGTCGATCATGTCACCAAGATCATCCGGTGACAATCTATTCCATCCTTGCTAAAAAAAGATCATATTGGATAACTCTTAACCAATCCTCTATCATAGTCGCATCATCCACCTTTTGTGTATGACCCTCTAGGCCCAATAGCGAGTTGGCCGTGAATTGCACCTATCAGAACCTTTATGACTCAGAACTCTTTATGATGTAGTGAATCATTATCTCTATAATGATTCACACAACTCATCAACTATAGACGTACTAAGCTACTACGCCATAGTCCCCAGACATTATAAGGGGATCAAATCCATTGGACCTTTCTGCCCACACTTATCGTGTACCTTTAGTCCCTCATCCAACTGATATTCCTAGAGGCCATATGTTAGGCATGGTATTGTCAGGTCTATATGGAATCCATTTGATTCTCACTCTTATCGGATTTTCCCGACGAACTCTTCCCTCTCTCAATTAGATTGACCCTGGCTAGGGATTTGCCAAAGCGAGAACACATAGGATATTCCTCTCATGATACTGAGAGTGGATGATCCTCTATTGACACACAATTATCTTCGTAAGGATGGCTACCATTCCCAACAACCGGCTATACTAGATCTGGGACTTCTAGACCTGTAAGTCTGACATTAAAGAATGGAGTACTCAAACAACGCATCATTGATGTCTCATGTAACAACCTGATTTTTAAATATAAAATAAGTAAATAATAATAATAATAATAAATTTGTGAAGAAGTTTGATTAAATGCACATCAAACAAAAAGGCAATGAATAAAAATAGTTAATAATTGATATGGGCTAGACAACAATCGATATAGAACTATAACAACAATCGATAGAGAACAATCGATGTTTTAAGAAGCAATCGATGTTAGTTAACAATCGATGTTTAAGGACAATCGATATGCATAACAAAAATCGATGTTTAAAGAAGCAATCGATGTTAGTTAACAATCGATGTTTAAAGAAGGAATCAATGTTAGTTAACAATCAATGTTTAAGGACAATCGATATGCATAGCAACAATCGATGTTTAAGGGCAATCGATGTATCAAATCAATTGACCACGACCAAAACAAAGTAGACTTTGTATATGATGATGTTGAACTTCGGATATGACAAAGTTAGACTTCAGATATGACGAAGTTAGGATTCGGATATGACGAAGTTAGCTTCGACTGACCATGACCACAAAGATGGACTTCGTATATGACGAAGTTGGACTTCGGATATGACGAAGTTAGACTTCGGATATGACGAAGTTAGCTTCGACTGACCACAACCAAAATGAAGTGAACTTTGTATATGATGAAGTTGGACTTCAGATATGACGAAGTTAGACTTCGGATATGATGAAGTTAGACTTCGGATATGACGAAGTTAGCTTTGACTGATCACGACCAAAATGAAGTGGACTTCGTATATGACGAAGTTAGACTTCGGATATGACAAAGTTAGCTTCAACTGTTCATGACGAAATCATATATGGCTTCAGATATGACGAAGTAGACTTCGAATATGACAAAGTGGAACTTTGTATATGATGAAGTCAATTTCGACTGTCCATAACTAAATCGTGTATGACTTCGTATATGACGAAGTTATCGGTCATTTTTAAACTATAAAATACATGTTAATTTTATAGCCATAATAAAAAGGAGTTGGTTAAGATAAACATGGAAGTAGGGACCATAAAACATGACTGAATCCAATAGTGGATTCTGAACTTGATCCCTAGAACTAAACCAAATAGGAAGACCTATTACGGAAACGATTCTTATGGAAGTTGTGGAACATAATAGGACTCCTACCAAGAGTTAGGAAACTATAAACCCACCTGGAGATTTAACCTGTTGGCCCACTTGGTTGGCAGCAAGGATAACCTAGAGGGGGGGGGGGTGAATAGGAAATCTGAAAACACAAATTAAAAATCAAACACTTGAAACTTTGGTTAGTGAAAGTAAATGTGTGTGCTAAAGAGTAACAATGCGGAAGCAATTAAAAAAAAACAATCACACACATGAAGACATAGAATTTTATCCTGGTTCGGTACTTCCCTAATGGAAGACCTACGTCCAGTCCCTAAGCAAATCTTGGGATTTCACTAATTAGGATACAACCCCCCCAAGGATATATAAATCCTCAGCTCCCCGCTGGTCCTCTTTCTTTCCGAGTAGGAACGAAACTCACTTTTGTTACAGGTCCACAAGCCACCCTCCTGGAACTAAGCTAGTGCGGTTCTGCTAGACTTAAACCCCCAGCTAGGTTCGGCTGACACCAACCCCAGCTAGGTTTTTCCCTTCACCCAAAGGGAACACTGTGTACAGCCCCACAATTGGATAGAATGCACCAGCACCCCGCTGGTCTTCTCTTCACTCAAGAAGAGGAACACTATATATAGTCATACAGCTGAACACAAGTCTTTCTTAGAAAAGAAAGAACAGACTAAGAGCTATACAAGATGAACACTAAGGAACTCAAACTCTCAGCTCACAGACTCTCCCCCAGATTTACAATGATGCACAGAGAGAGTAAAGAGTGGAAAGAAGCTTGAATGCTTGAAGGCTTCAGATGGTTGCTTGTGCGCACACTTCTTCTTGAGCTCAAGCTCTTTCTCTCTTGCATTGAGTGTGTATGGTGTTGAGGCTTCTCACTGGATGTGCACTCCTTAAATGATTTTCAAGTTTGCTCTATTATCTTGTTCTTCATAGCCTTCATCCTTATATGGAGGAAGAAGAGATCCGTTGACAGATGGCTGTTGGAGTTCTTGGATCCGTTAAGACTCTTTCTAGCCCTTGTTCTTCTTCTTCTTCTTCTTCTTCTATCTTTGTGTCTAATGAATGCTTGCTTGAGTCTTAATGGATTCCTCATGTGAAACCTAGACTCCTGCAAACCTTTAATGCATGGAAGAGAATGTTAGACTTCAGAAGTATTGCGTCAAATAGCCCAAACCTTTTTATGTTCAGAGGCTCATGATTTTTGCTGACATCCAGATATGTTAGGTAAGGCCTTTGCTTTTTAGCATAAGGAAGGAGTCCTTTTAGTCCTTATTTTTTGCTGACTCCTTTTCATACCTACCCTCATAAGATAGAAGGTACACAACATAAATATCTTCAGTCAGACAGAGAAATAATAAGTTAAAGATATGAAGTACATTTAAACTTTCATTTTGGGTGTCAAAAACATTTTGAAATATTTGAAGGCTAATCTATGTGAGTCATAAAAACAATCGATATGAAATTATGTTTATAACACCAATCATTATGATATAACAACAATCGATATGAAATATAATATTTGTTAAGCAATCGATGTATTATAACAACAATCGATTGAATGTTCATCAATCGATAAAATGTTCATCAATCTATATGAGATGATCGATTGGTCAAGGAAACAATGTAAACGGTCGAATTGAAGCTTCGGCTTGCCAAAATATAACACAATAAGTTGAAGTGAAGCTTCAGATATGACGAAGTATAAATTCGGATATGACGAAGTGAAGCTTTGTATAAAATAGATTATAATGCTGTCGGTGGAAGTGAAACTTTGAATATGATGAAGTTAGCTTCAGATATGACGAAGTGAACTTCAGATATGACAAAGTATAACTTCGGATGAACAGAAAATAATGTTGTTGGTCGAAGTGAACTTCGTATAGAACTTCGAATATGATGAAGTTAACTTCGGATGAACAGAAAATAACGTTGTTAGTCGAAGCTGAAACATGCAGTTAGTCGAAGTGAACTTCGTATAGAACTTCGGATATGACGAAGTTAGCTTCGTATATGACAAAGTTGGACTTCGACTTATCACAACCAAAAGCGTGCATGATGAAGTGTAACTTTGTATATGATGAAGTGGACTTTGGATATGACGAATCTAGTTTTGTATATGACGAAGTAAGCTTCGACTGAACATGATCAACATGCATGACAAAGTTGAAACTCAGTATAAATCTATAATGATAATGCAAGAATATATTGTATTCATGGGAGAAACATGATATAAAATATATAATGATATTTTAAGTTAAACATGGGTTTTTTTATCACCAAAATAAAGGGTAAAATATAGGAGTGGTTCAACAATCTCCTCCTTTTTGGTGATGACAAAACTCATGTAAATTTTTTGACATAAACATAAAGTCGAGCATTAAATAGAAAATTCATGGATAAAATACTCTTCCCCTTTTTGTCAATAACAAAAAGGAAGGATCTTACCATTTTTATTCACCTCTTTTATAAGGACTTCTTACCAATACTGCATGTGAGTTTGAAAGAGAGGGGTTCAACAATGAGTGTCATGAACATGTAACTCTCCCTTAGTCTATGCTCCCCCTAAATGTGTGGCTTGAAGAATTTTCAATCTTATTTTTATCTATCGACCAGTTTGATGTTATCTGTCAACCTGTGTTGTATGTGTGTTGACCTGTGTTGCTTGTGTGCTGACCTGTGTTGCATGTGTGTCGACCTATGTTGCTTGTGTGTTGACGAGTCTTCATCTTTTGACATCTCCTGTGCATTTCCACTTGTTGTTGTGTTGGGAGATCTTCACGAAGATTCTTTACAATGATCTATATAAAGTACTTGGGAGAATTTTGTTAGCATCATTTAAAGAGATATTAAGAATAGAATAAATCTGTGACTACTCCCCCTTCCTATATGAGTTGGATGAAGAGCTGGCAGTCACCAATGCCTTAAGCATCCTTTGTTTCTGATGCTCTAAGGCTACCCTGCAAACAACTTATTCAAAAGTAGGTACCCAAGTCTTTTTGGATCCTTGATGGTTAGATGCATAAAAATATCCTTTAGGAATCCATACTAAGTGCTTAGTAGTGCAAGAATTAACTGTGTGGTCTAACTTATTGCAATGAGAGAAACAATGAATATAATTTGTTTTATAGGCCAATGTGTTCTTATTTTTCTTTTGAGAGCATTTGTTTACCAGTGACCTTTTTCTGAGGCATCTTAGTTTCTTTCACAAATTTTGACAATGGGTATTTTTTAGGATTCTTAAATTGTTTTCCTTTTCAGGAGGTTCGTATCCAAGACCTTGTTTATTGTTGCCAAATTTTGAGCCTTTTAAGCATAGAGCTAGATATGTTTTACTTTTTGTTAATTTTCAAACTGATTCTTTTAAATAATATTTTCTTCAGTTAGAGTTTTCAATTTTTTTCTAACTCTAATTTTTCATTGTTCTTGCTCTTTAATCTTCATTCAAAAGATAATTATTATTTTACTTTCCTTTAACTGTGTTTCTAATTGTTCCATTTCGGATTTAAGATCAGAATTAGTGTTTTCTAAACAAGTAAGGTTACTTTTAATATTTTTTAATTCTTTCACAACAACCTTGTGTTTATCATAAAGTTCATTAAAAAAATCTTCTATGTCTTCAGACTCTAACCCTAAATCAAAGCAAATGTACCTCATCTGGTCCTGCCATGAGGGCTGGACTGACCTGCTCTTTTTCTGAATCTAAGCTTGATGAATCTGAAGTGAAGACTTCTTCATTATCTCAAGCAGCTGCCATGGCTTTCCTTTTGTATTTCTTGTGCTTTTCATCACTTCTTTGCTTCTTCTTGGATTTATCTTGTTGACCAGTTTTCTTGAGCCTTGAACAATCTGGCCTTAGATGTCCAGGCTTCCTACATTCATAACAGGCTGGTTCCTTTTTCCTTTTGTCTTTCTTCTGGATTCTTCTTGATCCATTCTTCTTCTTATTAAAGATGTTCTAAAGCTTTGACAAGACATCATCAACATCACTATCTTCAGAACCTGCATTTTCTAAACTAGAAGAAGAAGAAGAGGAAGGAGCAGCTATGACTTTAAAAGCATTAGTGACATTTTTCTTTGATGTGCTTATATATAGTCGCTCCATGTTAATCTCATGTGCCATCAATGACCCTATAAACTTTTCTAATGACATAGTTGTAAGGTTATTAGCTTCTTCGATGGCTGTCACTTTAGGTGTCCACTGTTTGGTAGGGATCTGAGAATTTTTCTTACCATATCACCAGTGTTGTATACCTTTCCAAGTCCTACAAGACCATTAGTTATATTAGTAAATCTGCTATACATTTGGGTAATGGTCTCACCTGTCATCATTTGGAACTTCTCATATTGAGTGACCAGGATGCCAATCCTAGTTTCCTTCACTTTGTCAGTTCCCTCATATGTGAGTTTTAGCTTGTCCCACATTTCCATGGCTGATTTGAATGCTGAAATCCTATTCAATTCACTTCTTATCAGAGCACAAAAAATGAGGTTCTTGGCTTTACTGTTCTGTGAGAGCAATTTCTGTCATTGTCTATCCACTCCTCTCTTGGGTTGAGAAACTATCAGGTCTCCTTTTTCAATGATAGTTCATAGTTGATAATCATAACCCTAGAGGAAAAACTCCATCCTTATTTTCCAATAGTTGTAATCTTCTCCATTAACAAAGGTGGTCTATTGACAGATTGGCCTTCAGCAAATCGTTGAGCTGCCATTGATCTTTGCTCTTTAGATCCTGAGATCTACTTGCTTGAAGAGACTTGGCTCTAATAACACTTGTTGGCCCACTTGGTTGGCAGCAAGGATAACCTAGAGGGGAGGGGAGGAGGTGAATAGGAAATCTAAAAACACAGATTAAAAATTGAACAACTTGAAACTTTGGTTAGTGAAAGTAAACGTGTGTGCTAAAGAGTAGCAATGCGGAAGCAATTAAAAAAAAAACAATCACACACATGAACACAAAGAATTTTATCCTGGTTCGGTACTTCCCCAATGGAAGACCTACGTCTAGTCCCCTAGCAAATCTTGAGATTTCACTAACCAGGGTGCAATCCCCCCAAGGATATACAAAGCCCCAGATCCCCGTTGGTCCTCTTCTTTTCCGAGTAGGAACGAAACTCACTTCTGTTACAGATCAAGAAGCCACCCTCTTGGAACAAACCCCAGTGCGGTTCTGCTAGACTTAAACCCCTAGCTAGGTTTTGCTGACACCAACCCCAGTTAGGTTCTTCCCTTCATCCAAGGGGAACACTGTGTACAGTCCCACAGTCGGATAGAATCCATCAGCACCTCACTGGTCTTCTGTTTACACATGAAGAGGAACACTATATACAGTTCTACAGCTGGACACCAGTCTTTCCTAGGAAAGAAATAATGGACTAAGAGCTATACAAGATGAATACTAAGGAACTCAAACTCTCAGCTCACAGACTCTCCCCAGATTTACAATGATGCACAGAGAGAGTGAAGAGATGAAAGAAGCTTGAATGCTTGAAGGCTTCAGATGGTTGCTTGCACGCACACTTCTTTTTGGGCTCGAGCTCTTTCTCTCTTGCTTTGAGTGTGTATGACATTGAGGCTTCTCACAGGATGTACACTCCTTGACTGATTTTCAGGTTTGCTCTATTATCTTATTCTTCATAGCCTTCAATATTGTAAGGCCCTCGAATTTTGCTCTGTTATTTAGATTTTGGTCATGTGATGTTTAGATGATGTGTATGTCACGCCCCAACGCGGAATATCGGAGCGCGAAGGCAGTTGCAAGAAAAGGTATAGAGCAAGTACTAGACATCAAACCATTGCATATTGAATAATGCTAAAGTAAATCTTTCTCATTAATAACTTTTCTGTGTCTAGTTACAACCACTAATATCAGAGCCATTCTACAGGGCCCAATTACATTGCAATAAAAGAAAATAACTAACTAGAACTCTAAGATAACATAATGACTCAAGGGTACTCCTGGCTTCACTCTTGGTCATTCCCTTCCTCGTGAGTGTATGTGTCATCCTCGGTCTCACCTGAGAACACAACATCAAATAACGTAGGGTGAGCGATAACGCCCAGTAGGACTTAAATCTCAGGCTCAAGCAGGCTTTAAATAATTAACGCATTTAATGGCAGAGTGTCTAGAGATAGCAGGTACAAGAGAGTCAAATATAGTAAGAGATAGCACAACAGGTAACAAGATAGCACAATAGCACGAGATCGCGTATAGTTTCCAAAATAGCACAAGTATCGAGTATAGCACGAATAGCAGAATGGCCATAGCACAACTAGCACAAGTATAGTAATAGCACGACGAGTATAGCACTTGTTTGTCATTCTAGACATCGAGAGAGTATAGCACGTTTTGTGTTTTTGATTGTCATATAGATAGTCGAGATAGATAGCACTTGAGTGTAATGCCAAACACTCTGATCATTTAACTCCCATGGGCACTAGCACTTTCGGGCGCACATCCCAGGACCAGATCGGGCCCTTTATATATTGCCAGGCATTGGTTATATTGTTTATCTTTAGACAATCAGTCAATGGCCAGTATAGAGTACCAAGAAATAGATAAGAGCACTAGATGAATAGACGAGATAGTGGAGTGAACGTGAATAGGTGAGCGAGTAGAGTATAGATGAGAGCTAATGGACATTGCATGTAATACGTCGAGTAATCAGGCGATAGTAACAGTTGCACAACACGCGCACTTAGTGTTGGCAGTCAGGTGGAACTCACGACCCTACCACTGGCCTTGTTATGCACAGGTCCAGAGGTCCGGCGTGATTTAAGACGAGAGTGAATCTCTAATAGCCGTTTGGATCATATAGATCCCTAAGGGTATCGTAGGTATTAGGGTACAACCGGCTCGTCGACCATGTGGGAATCCATGATCAGAGGAGACTTACGGAGGCCTTGTGCAAGAGTTCACTAGTCCGGCGAAAGGAATATCCGACGGAGAGTTCACCACAAGCCAAGTAAAGTGTGTATATAAAACATGTGCTCGACGTTCTAGAGGAAATCTAGAACAGTGGAGCGTCGATATCGGTATATAAACAACGCAAGAAACGAATACAAGTCCTTTAAAATAGGGCAATTACTATACTTTATTTCGGTAATTTACCAGATACATTATGAGATATTTTCTGCAAGATTTCAGCCATAAATGGATGGTTCAAGTGTGTGCAAGTGCAAGAGAAATCATAGATAGAAATAAGTCGTGAACATGTATTTTAAACCATTCAATATAGCACCATTTTTAAGTAGGGTTTTTACTAGGGGTATAACGGTAAGAAGGCGTAAGGATTATTTAGAAAGTGACAAAAATATTTTTCATGGGTTTTCAGGCAAAACTCTGAGAAGGCGACATAGGCCTGTATAGAAGGCGACAGGAGCAGAGCAGATCGCGACAGGGGGTTACACAGAAGGCGACAGAGCTGTCTTGCTCAGGCGGCCAGAACGCGACGGGTGTCCTGTCGCGTTGAGAACGCGACAAGAAGGGCGTCGCGACGGGCTTGAGAAGGCGACGTGTCGGGCAGTCGCTTTCTCAGGTCCGTGGCCTGAGTCTGACAGAGTTCTGCTCTGTCTTGGATTGCGGTCCAGAAACTTGCCTTTTTGACATAGGGTAGTTCAGAAAATCATAACTAATTGTATACATGATGAAAAATCATGAAATCAGGGGCAAATGAAACTAGACATGCGAGAGTACTTCCAGTAAATAGGAATTCGAGAGAGAGCATGGTTTGAACATGGTTTGAGGACGAACAAGAACAAGTAACATAGAACATGCTACAGGGAGTAAGATCGATTTAATTCGAGTAACATGCTCAACGAAATTTAGGCCTTTTAGGGGCAAAAGATGCCTATCTTGCATCAGTATCTCCATAAAAATATGGAGGCATGAGATAGAGTATGCAAGGAGATATGAATTAAGCATGAAGGTTCGGGGTCATAAGAGTTGCAGAACATGAAAAATCAAAAACTAAAGATATACTCGATGGAAAATTATGAAACTTGAGGGTTTCGTTCCTGGTAGATGATACATCCTACAGAAAAAGTTTCATGATTTATGCTTGTGAGAATGCCTACCTTGACTCGATTTATCTTCTAGGGCTAGAACTTGAAGAACGGGGTTGAGAGCTTGAAACCTTCTTCTTCCCACGAAATCTCCTCCTCCTTGGCCTCTCCTCCTGGTCCAGGAATCCTTTGGCACGAGCTTGGGTCGGCCATGAGGGTTTTAGGAGAGTATTTAAGCTTCTCCTCTTTCTATTTCCTAATAGGACTCTAACTCCTATAAAATTCCGAATTTCCTCTTTCCTAACCTCCTTCCAAGCTTTCCAATCCCAATTTAAACTTGGAAGAGATCCAAATTCGTGCTAATCCATATGGGGTAGGTTTAGGAATCCAACTCCTACTCAAACTTCCTATTTAATGCATTAAATACCTCTTTTCTATTTAGGTAATAATTTAGTTACGAATTTAGGGTATTTTCCTATTATTCTCTTTTATAAATTCTTATTTTTGACCCAATAATTTCTAGAAGATCTATTAAGCAAAGCCCATTACTCTTTTCCATCTAATGGGTTTTATTTAATGCTCTGTTTAAATATCCATTTAGCTAGGTTTTAAATTCTTTATTTAAATTTTTATTTTTCGTAAAAATTCAGGTTGCTACAGTGTAAGTAGCTATGTGTATATATGTATATGTATAAATACGTATATTTATTTCTGTACATATTCTAATTAAATAATGTTGTACATGTATATATGCTTGTTTATTTATGTACATATTGTTTTTCTTCATATTGTATAGATGGTGTTTAAGTTATACCTTACATTGCATGTATATGTATATGGTGAATGTGTTTTTGGTCATTTATGTGTTCTGGCCGAAGTGCATGTAAACCTCAACATGCATGGACGTTTAAAGGGAGTCGACATCCAGATCGATGGACGCCAACTCCCAGTAGACGGCCAGAAATGTGGACGTCTATTTCCCAGAAATTGTGCGGCTTCAGATCTGAAAACGGTTGCGTTTCCTTCGGTTCTTGATTTGGAAACCTCCGTCCAACAGTAGGATTCCTACCCTAATGCGTACCTGACCCCTTAGGTTCTATAAAAACTCATTCTTCTGGACGGATTAGGTCTTTTTGGCTCTTGTCAAAACCATAGAACTATTTGTGCGAAACCTGAACTTTGGAGGCTTCGATTCAGTGTTGTGGTGCATCTCCTAGCGATCTACATCGACTGGGGGAGACTTTGAACATCTGTGAAGCTTCCCCGACTCCGGCGTGCAACATATTCCATCACAGAAGCCGGTTCGAGGGGAGATTTGGGCACTCTTGGCTTGACCGAGGAGAGCATCTTTGACAATTAAATCTCATCTAGCAATTTTTCTAGGGCAAAGTAACCTTTGTACATCATCCCTACACATGTCTTCTAGGTCCCAGGTATTTTACAGAATTTTCCTCGTGTCCTGGAACCCCCATTCACCATGGTTTGTGCGAGTAGTCTGCACCTTTGCAGATCGGAACTTAATGGCCAGCTTGCTGCCGTTAAGATCCAGTGTTAGCGGCAACATCGTGTACCGTTAACCGGTTGGCAGCAACCTTTGTGCCACCAAGTTCATCAGATCTTTTATAGAATCCATATTTGATCTTTATAGTGTATTTTTCGGACTTCTGGATGTGTGTACATGCTGTGAGAATAATCTTAGGTCAAGTACAATCAGTAGGTCATATCATGAGGATATAACGAATTTCTGTGATTTGTGTTAATTATTAAAATTCCTGAAATTGAAATGTGAGCATAATATGACCATGTTTAATCTTGTGTAAATAGATCTGTTGTGAGTTAGGGTTTCATAAATTTTCCATGATAGCATGATGACTGATTGCAGGTTTCTGAACTGTTAGAACCGACTGTATAAATGTAAACCCTGCTAAATGAGGTTCTTAGTGAAAATGCATGATATCTATTTTAATTATTATAATTAGTGTGTAAATCCGAAAAATATGAAAAAATTGAGCATGTGATATGTTTACTGTTTAGAACCTGTGATAAAAATTTGGTTCTGTTTTGATAACATGAAATGTGATTACTAGTTTAACCATGGAAATTAGTCATGTTGAACACGTTAAGCTTAATTGGTATGATTCAATAGTTACCAGCATGAATAGGCTTGTGTATAAGTTTAATGCCATTATGAAACAGTAATAGCATGCTCTGCAAACTGATCCATGTATAAGTGTTAAAAGTGAATGTGTGTGTGTCCAAATGCATGTGAATAATATGACAATGTGATAATGTGAAAATGAGTAAACTGTGCCGTTAGTGACACTGCTACCATAGAGGGCTGTGGAACTGTACCGTAGTAAAGTCCCTACGGGAAGGTTCAATGTGAGTGATATCCTAAGGGCATTAGGATGAAATCCTGGAGGTGGACAAGTACCACTGGTTAGGGTGGAGAGTGCTTCTCCTGGTTCTGCGCAGTTAACCAAGATCTATCACTGTGTTGCCTAGGTGATAGGTATGTATATGTGTATATGTGTGTCCTTCTAGTGGTGGTTTGGACTATGTGTCACGACAACTAAGTGTAATATGTGAATATGATCATGTGAAATGTGCAACGTGAATTATGAGCATGTGAAAGTGTTAAGTGAATGTGTTATCATGTGAAATAGTGTAATCCCATGTGAATGTGTTAAATTCATGTCAAAACAGCAAGTAAAATATGTGTACAATTGTGTTAAATACATGAGAAAATGAATAGAATCTATACTAGGTATGCTATTTACTTTATGTATAATTTCATGCTTAAATTGTGTATAGTTGCAATATGGTTTGAATGAGATTTAAATCTTTGAAGCATGTTGAACAAAAGGTGTAGAAAGCATGTGTAGGATTAGTATATTAGATTGCTTAATGCCATAAGCATGAACCATGCGTTCTATTACTATAAGTTTCCATGAATAATAGTTAAATCGTATGAAGCATGCAACATGTGTTACTATCTAGTGTTAATAAATAACATGTGCATATGATTTGTATAAGGGTGTTGTGCATAGATTGCTTGCTGGGTCTATTAGACTCATACTTGCTTCGGCGTACAGGTGTGACAGGTGTCTCCACTTCTGAGGAGGAGATAGTTAGGAGCGACTCCGAGCGGGAGGAGTAGTTATTGTTGTGGAGATTTCTATATTGTACTTCATTTTCGTAAGTATGTAATCAATAAATGATGTATTTCATATGAACAATGTAAATTATGTTGGAGTTGTAATAATGTGAGCATATGTATTTCTTTTATGCTATATGGACTGTGGATAGAATGTTGATGATGGAATAAGATTTTTATTTTATTTCCGCTGTAATCTTTTGTTATTCATGTACATCTCAATCTAATGTTAGTGTTGGGTAAATGTCCCACTGTGACGGCATTCTTTATACCGACATGGATTGGTATAATCATACCAGTATAAGGAGGTTCGTTACATATATGGAGGAAGAAGAGATTCGTTGATAGATGGACGTTGGAGTTCTTGGATCCGTTGAGACTCTTTCTAGCCCTTGTTCTTCTTCTTCTTCTTCTATCTTTGTGTGTAACATATACTTGCTTGAGTCTTAACGGATTCCTCATGTGAAACCTAGACTCCTGCTGACATTTAATGCATGCAAGAGAATGTTAGACTTCAGAAGTATTGTGTCAGATAGCCATACCTTTTTATGTGCAGAGGTCATGATTTTCGCTGACATCCAAATATGTTAGGTAAGGCCTTTACTTTTTAGCATAAGGAAGGAGTCCTTTTAGTCCTTATTTTATACTGTCTCCTTTTCTTACCTACCCTGATAAGATAGAAGGTACACAGTAGAAAGATCTTCAGTCAGACAGAGAAATAATAAGTTAAACATATGAAGTACATTTGAACTTTCATTTTGGGTGCCAAAGGCATTTTGAAATATTTGAAAGCTAATAGATGTGAGTCATAACACATCATTCCCAATGATAAAGATGTCATCCACATACAATACCAAAAAGGTGATAGTGCTCCCACTTACCTTCTTGTACACACAAGAATCATCTTCGTTCTTAACGAAGTCATACGATTTGATTGCCTCATCAAACCTTATGTTCTAACTTTGGGAAGTTTGATTTAGTCCATAAATGAACCTAAGCAACCTGAACACTGTAACGACCTTGAGAACCCAACTCTCGACCCAAGCCGAGGACCTGATTTTCGCAGTTGCCGCCCATGGATACGGGGACCCAGAAGGGCTATAAGGCAAGTCTAATAGAATATGTAAAGGAAATAAACGTCAACTACTAAACTAGGAGCACACACGCGGAAGCAGAAAAGAGAAGAGCGAGACTGCTACGTAACGCTCTAGGTGCAGTCCCAACACGCAATGAGTACAAGTAAGCAAGGGGAAGAACAAGGCCCTTAGGGGCATACCCTGAGGGTGAAGTACAACTGAAGAAAAGGGGAGTCCCACTACTAGATACGAGGACGGCGACGACTGCTCCATCTAGTCCGCCCGACGCGCACCCTGCCTCTATTGGGAAGTCTCACCTGCAAAAAGGAGGGATGAGATTTACAACAAAAGCTTAGTAGGGACTACCAATCTCCTACTGGATCTAACAGACAAGAATAATATATATAATTAAAGTAAATGACAGCAGTTATAAATTCTAACCTACACAGTAAATTGCGGAAGCGAAAATACTAACTAGCAACAGTACGGAAAGGGACAACACTGTCAGCAACTCCGTATGACCTGCAAGTCATGACCACCACATGGCTGGTAACACAAACAGAGAGAACCCTGCCTGGACAAGCGACACTAGCTACGTAAATGTCACGCCCCGATGCGGAATATCGGAACGTGAGGCAGTTGCAAGTAAACGGGTATAGAGCGAGGACTAGACATCAAACCATTGAACAAGAATAAATACTAAAACAAATTCATTCATTAATAATCTTTCAAATGTCTAGTTACAACCACTAATATCAGAGCCAATCTATTGGGCCCAATTTTATTGAAATAAAGCAAAGGACTAAACTAGGACTCTATCATAGTACTAGGACACTAGGGCACTCGTGACGTCACTCCTGGTCATTCCCGTCCTCTTGAGTGTATAGTTCATCCTCGGTCTCACTATAGAACACAACGACAAATAACGCAGGGTGAGCGATAATGCCCAGTAGGACTTAAATCTCAATAGTCAAGCAAGCTTTAAATGATTAATGCGTTAAAAGGCAGAGTAACTAATGATAGAGCGAGAGAGTCAAGATAGCAGGATAGCATGTGAACGAAATAGCACAACATTCCAAATATAGCACGAACGTCAATTATAGCACGAATAGTAAGATGGCCATAGCACAATAGCACAAAGTATAGCAATAGCACAACGAGTATAGCATAGCACTTTTGTTGTCAACAGACAACGAGAGAATATAGCACTTTTGATTGTCATTAGATTAATCTAGATAGTATGGCACTTGGATGTAATGCCGACAACCTGATCATTTAACTCCCATGGGCAAATGGCACTTTCAGGCGCTCTCCCTAGGACCAGATCGGGCCCCATTGCTTTGGCATTGGTTATATTGTTTATCTTTAGACAATCAGTCAATGGCCAATACAGAGTACCAAGAATTATATGTGAATAGATGAGATAGCAGAGTGAATGTGAATAGATGAGCGAGGAGAGTATAGATGAGAGCTAGTGGACATTGCACGTAACATGTCGAGTAAATAGGCGATAGTAACAGTTGCACAACACGCGCACTCGGTGTTGGCAGTCAGGTGAAATTCACAACCCTACCACTGGCCATGTTAAGCACAGGTCCAGAGGTCCGGCGTGATTCAAGATAAGAGCAAGCTTCTAATAGCCATTTGGATCATATCGATCCCTAAAGGGGTATCATAGGTGTTAGGGTACAACCGGCTCGTTGACTATGTGGGAACCCATGGACAGAGGAGACTTATGGAGGCCTTGAACAAGACTCACTAGTCCGGCAGAAGGAATATCCGACGAGAGTTCGTCCAAGTCAAGAGAGTGTGTATATATAGAAACAAGTGCTCGACGTTCTAGAGGAGTTCTAAAACAGTGGAGCGTCAAGATAGGTGTTCCAAAACATCGCGGGTAAACGTACACATGTAGGAATTAAGCATGAGGAAATTTAATTACATAAATTACCTGATATATTATGTAACATGTTCACGCCAATTAGGCCATATTTGGATGGTTTCAAAGTGTGTGCATGTGACATGAAATCATAGATGGAAATTAGTCGTGTGTATATATTTTAAATCACATAGAAATGTTCAATGTATATTAAGTGAAATTACTGCGGGTATAACTAGGATTAAAGGGTATAAGCACAATAGACAATTAGAGCATTTCAAATCAGGGGTTTTTCTGCAAAATCTTGTGAACGTGACGCAGCCCAGTAAGGCTCGCGACGGGTACAGGGTAGATCGCGACAGGTGTTTAGATGGATCGCGACGGGTCGGTCATGACAGGTAGTCAGAACGCGACAGGGGCATGTATGGGTCGCGACGAGTCGGTCAGGCTAGGCACAGTGATCGCGACGGCGATGCCTGTCACGTTCAGGACGCGACTGGGAGACTATCGCAACCAGACCACTAAACGCGGCCTATCGGGCCGTCACGTTCTGGTGGTCTGTGCCCGAGTCCGACAGGAAGCAGACATGTCTTGGATTGCGGTCCAGAGTTTTCCTTCTTGACACAGAGGGATTCAAAAATATAGAACTAATTGTACAAGTGATGAAAAATCATGAAACAAGTTGCTAACGAATCCAGACATGCAATAGTATTCCCAGTAATTAGGAATTGGTAAACAGTCATGGTTTCGACATGGTTTAATCAGATCAAACATGGAGGATAGAATACTGGAAACAATTGAGATGCAACATTTAATTCGCAATACATGGTGGATGGAATTTAGGGCTTTTAGGGGCTAAAGAAGCCTAACATCCGTCAGTCCTTACAGTAAAAATCTCATGGCATGAGGACGAGTATACATGAAGATATGAATTTAAGAAGAGGGTTCGGGGTCATGAAGTTCACCGAACTTTGAAAATTTAGAACTAGAGATTTGCTCGATGGAAAAATATGAAACCAAAGGGCTTTTCTTCCTGACAGACAAGACATCCTACAGAAAACTTTTCATGGTTATGCTCGTGAGAATGCCTACCTTTGGTGATTTTTCTCTCCTAGGGCAAGAATGTGAAGAACTCGGAGAAGAACGTAAGTGCTCCTCCTTCTCCACGATTTCTCCTCCTCTTGGCCTCTCCTCCTGGTCCAGCAACCTCTTGGCACGAGCTAGGTCCGGCCATGAGGGTTTTAGGAGAGTATTTAAGCTTCTCCTCTTTCCCTTTCCTAGTTTAAGTCTAATTCCTATTTAATTCCGAGTTCCCTATTTTCCTCTCCCCATTTAAAGCAAGAGATCTCCTAATTGGGTTGAGAGAGAAGGGATTTCGTGGCCAAGCAATTGAGGTAGGTTTAGGATTCCAAATCCAACTCAAATCACTTATTTAAATGCATTAAATACTCTCTTTTGATTTAAGTAATATTTTAGTTACGAATTTTGGATATGTTTCTATTATTCCCCTTTTTAAAACCTCTATTTTAGCCCACTACTTTCTAATGGGCCCATTTAACAAAGCCCATTACTTATGTTCATTTGATGGGTTTTATTTATTTCTCTTTTCCTTGATTTTTCTAATTAATTAGTTTTCTTTTATTTGATTTTCCAATTATCAAGATTTTAATATTATGCAATTTTTTTTAAATTTTAAATTTCTCGAAAAATCGGGTTACTATAGTAAACCACTACCACTAGTCAACTGGGCAGGAGCATCCACTGACGTCTTACCCTTGACCCAGGTTCAGACCTCCACATCTCGTCAGAGTGGAGGCAGGAACACAAAGTAACCACAACAGTAACCGCCGTAGTCTGGCTGAACTACAGTCTCATGCCTGGCCTCTCTAGGTGGTTCCGGGGCCATAAAGAGCGAGGCAGTGAGAAGGAGGACTAGCTGGCTTGCATCGGGAAGAACTCTGAACGACCTCGGTGTCTCAGACCAACTACAAGAGCTCTGCAAATGACTCGACGCCGCTATCCTAACCAACGTTTTTCCCTCTGCTCCAGAGTCCGTGACTCGAGCACGCTCATCGCCTGAAGCACTCCTTCAACGGGCACACAAGGACGGGGGTCCCAGGTAAATGGTAACAACCTCTCACGGTACAAGCCCTCAGGTGCCAAGCACCGGGTGAACGACTAGTGTAGGACCATACTAGGAACTAGCACTGGTGCAATAGGTACAGAAAGAACCAAGAACGACAAAGATTCAATGAGAAACAGAATTCGCATAAACTTACCTGTGTCTGTCACTATCGCGATGCCCAGGGCTGTCGCGACACTATCGCTCGTCACGACAAGGTCGCGACACCCAAGGTAGTCACGATGCTGTCGCGACGCCCAGGGCTGTCACGACACCATTGCGACCCTTAGACCGGTCGTGATCTCAGACAGAGGGGGGTCCCGGATAGTCCTCCCAAGGATCACCCCAACAATGCCATAAACCACAACATTCGGGGGAGGGGAGCATGGGAGACTCTAGGAAAGCGTGTAAACAAAGCAAACCACCCTCAAACCCCACAGATCATGCGTTAAACAAGAAGTTCTACGCTCAAGAAAACCTCTCCACGAACGAAGCATGGATCTCTCACCCTAAACCCCAAACGTGGCAATGAAACAAGGATCACAAGGGGGAGGGGAGCATGCTAGAATGAGAGGAAGAAGAGAAGTCCCTATCTCAAGGAGTAGAGCCAACCTGTTGGGGCCTTCTCGTAGGAATGGCCACCACCTCCTCGCTTCAAGCACCACACGGACGTCGCCTACACGAAGGAGACATCACCACCTCGCCAAGAACACCACAAAACGACCGAAGGAGACAAGAAGGCTTGGAGGAGGAAGAAGTAAGAAGAAGAAGGAAAGAAGAAGAAGAGGGGGAAATGGGGCACCTACCTCGGTTTTAAACCGATGGCCCTAAAAATGCGATGGGTCGGGGTGGCGCGACAAGAGCCTTGTCGCGATGGCTCCAGAGGTCGCGACACCATGTCGCGACTGACCCCCAGGTCGCGACCCCAAAAGCGATCAAACCAAAGACCGGTTAAACCAGAACACGACAGCCTGCCAGGTCGCGTCTACGCTGTATGCATCTGACACCCGACAAGGCCGTTCTGACAGAAAGGACAAGCATCAGAATGGTCAAAACAAAGTCACGTCGCCTCCAGATGGCGTGACAAGAATGCGACGCCCACCGCCGTCGCCACCAGAATGCGAAGGGCAAGAGTGCTGCAACAAGAACCATGTCACATCCGGCCCTGCTGTCGCGACACCGTCGTGACCAAGAAGTCTATCGTGACCTTGAGGATGGGGTCAAGGCCCAAGAGATCCGGATCTTACATCCTTCCCCCCTTAAGAGATATCATCCTCGAAATTGAAGAAAACTCGATCTCTGAAAAGGAAAGTAGTAAGGGAAAACAACATACCGATCACTCAAACAAGTATGGAAAATGCTCTGTCATCTCGCCCTCATGCTCCCAAGTGGCCTCGCCACCAACGCGGTTCTCCCAAACAACCTTGACGAGCAAAATTTGCCTCCTGCGCAACTGCTGCACTCTGCGGTCCACAACTATGATCGGGTACTCTGGCACTGACAAGTCTGGTGCAACCTCGATCTACGAGTAGTCCAACACATGTGACAGATCTACAATGTACCTCCTTAGCTGCGAAATGTGGAAAATATTGTGCACTGCTGCTAACTCTGCTGGAAGACTGAACCTGTATGTGACCTCGCCGATCCTCTCCAAGATGGGAAAAGGCCCAATATACCTTGGACTAAGCTTTCCCCTCTTACCAAACCTCATAACACCCTTGGTCGGCGAGTCCCGTTAGAACACAAGGTCACTTACCTCAAACTGCAACGGCCTCCTGCGAACATCTGCATAACTCTTCTGCTTGCTTTGTACTG
This sequence comes from Colocasia esculenta, assembly GCA_014218235.1. Lineage (NCBI taxonomy): Eukaryota > Viridiplantae > Streptophyta > Magnoliopsida > Alismatales > Araceae > Colocasia > Colocasia esculenta. The sequence goes on along the minus strand of CM024760.1, from coordinate 53,001,057 downwards.
CCTGTAGTCTCTGCCTGACTAAGCTGACTGTATCTGCACACTACGATACCATCGTTTGTCCCAAGAGCTGCCTCTCACCCACATCGATGTTGAACCACTCTTATATTTTACCCTTATATTTTGGTGATAACAAAACTAATGATTAATTAAATATTATTAAATATATTTAATATCATGTTTTCCTAATAAATATAAATTTATGGTATTTTGGTGATAATAAAACTTATGACAAATTAATATTAAATAAATCTAATATCATGTTTTTCTAATAAATATAAATTTATGGCATTATTGCTGTGTGATTTACACTGAAAAGTCAAATCGATGTCTATTCAATATACATCGATTTCAGTTCACAAAGTGCCACATCGATTCTATTGAAAACATGGATTCTGTTGAAAACATCGATTTCATAAGTGAAACATCGATTTGGTCTCACATCGATTTCATAAGTGAAACATCGATTTGGTCTCACATTGATTTCAAAAGTGAAACATCGATTCGCTTCAAACATGGATTTGATCACTCAAACATCGATTTGCTTGAAAGAACATGAATTTCATAAGTGAAACATAGATTTGATCATTCAAACATCGATTTGCTTGAAAGAACATGAATTTCATAAGTGAAATATGGATTTGATCACTCAAACATCGATTTGCTTGAAAGAACATGAATTTCATAAGTGAAACATAGATTTGATCACTGAAACATCGATTTGCTTGAAAGAATATGGATTTCATAAGTGAAACATGGATTTGATCACTCAAACATCGATTTACTTGAAAGAACATGGATTTCATAAGTGAAACATGGATTTGATCATTCAAACATTGATTTGCTTGAAAGAACATGGATTTCAACATGGATTTCACTTAAACATCGATTTCCTTTATATTTCAAAATGTTTTGACATCTAGTGAAATGTCAAACATATTTCTAACATGAGATCTTTTTGCTTATCTCTCTAGATCTCTTCTTTCCTGTCAAGAAAATGTTGCCCAGCTAGCTAGCCCAGAGGGGGGGGGTGAATGGGTTATTAAAAATTAGATCTTAGATTGATACCTGTTCACTAAAAAGATTACACAACAACTTAAACGAAGGTTAGAGGTAGAGGGAATGAAACAGCAAACGCATAAAACACAGCCACAAGACACAAGGATTTTATCCTGGTTCGGAACTCCTTTCCACAGGAGACCTACGTCCAGTCCCTGAGCAATACCTCAGGATATCACTATCAAGGGTACTATCCCCCTCACGGATCCTTACACCCAGCCTCAACTGGTCTTCCTTCAACCTGAAGGGAATACAACCACCCTGGATACCACCAGGTCTTCCTTCACACAGAAGGGAATAAACCCGCCCTGGATACCACCAGGTCTTCCTTCACACAGAAGGGAATAAACCCGCCCTGGATACCACCAGGTCTTCCTTCACACAGAAGGGAATAAAACTAATAAAAGTAAGCACAAGAGCAAGCTTCAGGAACTAGCTCAAACAGCTACAATCTGAAGCAAACAAGCCTCGAGAGAGAAAGGATTTTGACACTGGTTTCTCTCAAAGACTTCACTGGCTCTCACAGGAATTTCTTTTTCAACACAGAGAGCTAAAGAGCTAAGATCTATTGGAATGGAGTGCTTCGCTCTTGTTTGAACTATTGAAGACTTGAAGGATTGGCTATTCTCTATCACAGAATGTTGTTCTCTTCAAAAGTCCTTTCTTCTCAGTCTTGTAGTCTTGTATTTAAGCTTCTACTTTAAATTTGAACGTTACAGATCCGTTGTCTCTCATTCTGGTGTACGTTAGACTGGTCTGCAAGGAAGCTTCTGATCTTCAGTCTTTTGTCCTTTAGTACACGCCAAAGAAATGTTTTGATATCTTGTATCTTTTGTGTCCAACGTTGTACAGATAAATCTTGTCAGGTATCTGCAAGTATATCAACAATAAATTGGAGACAGCTAGGGCTGTCGTTGATTGTCAGTCACAGTTGGAAAAGATATTGCTAGATTTAGCAAAGCTCCTTTTTGTCAAAATAAAGATGTAGACAGAATAGCACAATAGTGGAAGATATCGTCTGCATGCATGAGAGATACGTTCAGACTGCATTGAATGCATAGCAGTCAAACAGACAAGATACGACTTTGACTATTCAACGTATATTAAAGAGTATTGATATAACAATGAAATCGATATGAACAAAGCCGATGCCTTTATGACTTATGAAATCATTATAAGTTGATAGGCAAATCGTTATGACAGAGAATCATTAAATCATAATAATGAAATCGTTATAAGCACTTATGAAATCGTTGTGCAAGACAAATCGTTATTAGCATCAAAGAAATCGATGTGATTACTTACCAAATCGTTACTGTAAGTAAATCGTTGTGATCAAAAAAGAAATCGTTATGAATTCTACAGAAATCGTTATGACGTCTTAAGAAATCGCTGCAATGAGCAAATCGTTACGAGGTCTTAAGAAATTGTTATGATAACTTAAGAAATCGTTGCGACGAGCAAATCGTTACGAGGTCTTAAGAAATTGTTATGACAACTTAAGAAATCGTTGCGACGAGCAAATCGTTACGAGGTCTTAAGAAATCGTTATGACAACTTAAAATCGTTACGAGGTCTTAGGAAATCGTTATGACAACTTAAGAAATCGTTGCGACGAGCAAATCGTTGCGAGGTCTTAAGAAATCGTTATGACAACTTAAGAAATCGTTGTGACGATCAAATCGTTATAGTGTATGAAGAAGTCGATGCAATGACTTGGGAAAAATATGAAGTGAGAGTTTTACCTGATTGTCTTGAACTTCCTTTTACTTTTATTTCCTGTCCTCAAGGCTCATGTAATTCATTAGTATTGTTTTGTTAATCATCAAAATTAATATATAAATAAGTGAATTAATTTATATAGGGAAAGTTTGGTCATCAATCTCCCCCTTTTTGATGATGACAAAATATACTAAACAGCATAAATAAACATACATGTTTTTCAGAGTTGCTTTAGTTTTCTCCCCCGTTTGTCAATAAGCAAAAAGATAGTCTTTGAGACAAAGAAGAGAGAAAGCTTTGGATTAATTAGGAGCAAGATAATATAAAGGAGACAAAAGAGAGGCATGCTGTGAAATGACAGCCCATGCCTTGATCTCCATATCTTCAAAAATCTGGTGGAAAACACCAGCAGCAACTGAAAAAGAAGAACCCATGGCTGGAATGATCCTTTGAATGTATAGCTGCCGCTGCTGTTCCAGGAATTCTCCATACTGATCTCTGTCCAGTATGAATCTGAAGTAGGTGCTCTTTCCAAAACTGGCACGATGGAGAAATCTATCCAGAGAGATTGGATAGAAAATCTTCTGATCAAGAAGATCCTTCTTCAAGGCATAGAAGGCAGTATATCTGGCTGCCCACTGAACATATATCTCTTGAATTGGATTTATGGAGTTGAGATCCAAGAAGGCTTCTGCTGATAGAATAGGCTTGCCTTGACTGAACAAGGAACTGTTGATGGCTTGCAACTGAAGATGGGATTCCTTATAGAGCTTTTCCCATGCGGAGGGAGAAAGCCTCTCACACTCAGAAATGAGTGGAGCCAAAACTTGGGAGGAAATGCGGCCAGAGTGGTATTCTCTGAAAATAAACCGTAAAAAGGAAGGCAATCTACCCTACTTAGCTGACATTCTGCCCATCTGCTTAGCAAACATATCAAAAGCATGGGAGCCTGCATCTGAGTCAAACACTAAGGAGTGTAGCTTCGGCAGAAGAACTGAAGAGGTAACTTTGAGGTTTGCAAAATCCACTGTGAGGGGAAGATTTATTGGATGTTCTGATCTCAGCAGCACTATGGTTGAATGAAATTGGCAGAACTGGACTTCAGGCAGCTTGTTCAGGTAGCAGAAATCACTGTACAACTGAAAGTTCTTGGCTATCCTGATCTCTTTTAGAATGAATGGTCCCCAAGAGGTCTTATGCTGAAGAATGAACCACTCAGAAAGAGTGAGTGGGTGATCTCTATGGTAAGGGTTTCTGCACGGGCAGTCAAGTATTTGGAGTACAGAGACTTGTTGCCCTTGACGTTGGCCCACTGCTCTTCAGTCTTGAACTCAGTGCCCTCATAGATTTTGGATTTTTGAAGGTGGGACAACTGGCAAAGAGGAAGAACAATGTTTAGATGCTCAGAGAGGTTGAGGAAAGGAATACCATAGATAGTGGAAAGGATACATTTTTGAAGGTATTCCCTATAGATGGATCTTCTCTGAGGTTCGAGGGTAAGAGAGTACCAAAGAGGAGGAAATAATGGTGAGGAGGGGATGCTGACAGAGGATGAATGTTTCCTCTTTTTCTTGGCAGGACTGGGAGGATCAGTCCTGTGGACATGAGTGGCAATGGATAGAATGGAGATGAGGGTACTTCTCTCAAAGTCATCCGGAAGATTAGTGTCAAAGACACTGCGAATTTGAGGTTTTTCCGGAATGAAGGTGACAGAAGAAGGAGGAGTAGGAGGATAGAAGAGATGTTTGGGATTGAAAGATGTAGATGGGTGAACTGGAGTAGTTTCAGTGAGAGGTGAAGAAGGTGAGGGTGATGATGGAGCTGAGGTTTGAGAGGGAGTGGGAGAGAAGGAAGTTGAGATGGAATGAGAGAGGATGAGGTTTGGGTGCGAGGCATAGGGTGTTTGAAAGTTGGTGGTGCTGGAGGGGCTGTAGAAGAAGATGAAGGTGAGGAGAGGGTTGGAGTTGCAAGAGTAGAAGTTTCAGGGGCCTTGGTAGCTGCTACTCGCTCTTTCCCTTTTGCTTGACCTTCTCTGGCAACTGCAGACGGCCCAGATGGCCTAGATTCCTGATGAGATGGCCCTGATGCTTGCACTGATGGCCCAGATGGCCCTGACTCTTGTGCTGGTGGCCCTGGTGGCCGAGGAACAGCTGCTAGTCTGCTCTGAGTAGCAGAAGGAGAAAATCCACCTGTCCTCGAAATTACTGATAGCATGGACTTCATGTCTGACATTTCCTTGTTGAACCACCTTATAGCATTTCGAACTTGAGATAGTTCAGTAGTGGTTGTAGCTTGACTGGCAAGAATGCCTTGGACACTGGTCTGAACTGATGATAATATATCTCCTTGAGCCTTTAATATTTCCATAACAGGCTTCAAATTTACTTTCCTATGGCTCTTTCTTTGCCTTCTGTGAGCCACTCTCTTTCTTTTGCTTTTCTGAGTGACTGGCTCCTCAATATTAGCATGGCTTGTACTTGGTCCTTCATTTACAGGTACTTTGGCAGAAGCTTGATTTCCCTGAGATGGTGCATCTGTCTCAGGAGCATTCTCCATCATAGATTCCTCATTGCCAATTTGCTCCCCCTGAATAGGAGCATTGAGTTCAACATTTTCTTGCTCCCCCTGAGTAGGAGCTTCTTCCAAAACAATTTCCTCAATGTGGCCTTCTGCCACTGATTCTGACAATTGAGACTCTCTAGCATCGGCTCCCCTTGGCTGGGAACTTCTTCCATAATCACTTCTTGTTGAGTAGCTGTTTGCACCTCAAAACTGACATTTACTTCTGTTAAAATTTCAGTATGGCCTGGTGCCATAACTTCTTCTTCTGCAAGTCCGCCTATTTCTGAAGTAACTGAGGTGGAGGGAAAGGAGTCCAACACCTCTCTTAGAATAGAGGCAACTCTGGAGGTGAGCAAAGGATCTGCCACACCTGCTACTGCTTCTCCCATTGGAGTTTCTGGAGAATGAGATTCAACCTCCATAACAGGTGATCCTGAAGTCTCTGCTTGTTCTTCCACTACAGGTTCTGCTGCTGCTTGTTCTACTGCTACTGATTCTACCTCTAATTCTGCTGGTGGATCTGCTGCTTCTTCTGGAATCTCTGGGACATCTCCAATGATGGCCTCTCCCTCTGCCACAGAGGTCTTGGTCCATATCCCATTCTGCACTGAGAATCCACTTTTCTTTAGGTTCCTGGACCTTATAGACTGGCCCATCTTTTCCACAACTGCCCCAGATAGATTTACTCCAAAATGTTTGAATATCTTGGTAAGTAGATGAGCATAGGGCAATGAAACATTCAACTTGCTCTTTGTATCCCAGATTTGATCATGGGAAAACTTCATTCTCTCCATCATGACCTCGGCCATGTTAATCTCCTTTTGCTGGATTACCCAGAACATCATATCCGAATCTGCCCTAGTACAAGTTGAGAAAGTGGCACTGAGGGGAACCATGATTTGGAAGATAATAAAATGTAGTAGACGGTTGAATGCAGTCATCTGATTGATATCTAATTTCCCGTCTCTCAGCCTGAAACCTAGACCTATAATGCCAAGACCCTTTGCTTGATCGTTCACTGTGTGAACCCCACTGTGTCCAGAAGTCTTCACCCCAAACAACATGTGCAAAAGCTCATGATCTACTTTAATTTGGATACCCTTTACAGACGAGACAAGGGACCCATCCGCCTCTGACCTTAGACAAACATAAAAGGCTTTCACCAGGTCGGGATAGCTTACCTCGGTGAAGGTGGCAATATCCATCCACTGCATCCTTCTCAATGTTTCTGCTATACTGTTCATGCCATTCTTCTCTAGATTTGGTACATCCACTGCTTTATTTCCGCAAACCTTCGTCTTGACGAATGTAAACCTTTCCTGCTGCTCAGGGGACAAATACTCAGCACTGTAGCCCCCTACACTTCCGGAGATCACTGGAGCGGCCATGGGTAGAGTGGAGAAAAGGTTCTGGAGAAAGGAGATGATGGAAGGGATGGAAGCCCTCAAGGGATTCTTCACGGGAAGAAGAGAAGGCTTCAAATCTTGCGGAGAGTTGATGTCGGAATCGTTAGGGCATCGGCTTTGGGTGAACAGATAAAGGAGAAAGAAGGGTAAAGGTGGGAGATGAGTCGTTCCCACAACAATTTGACTAATTAATAATACTTTATCGAAAAAGGAGGAGCCAAAAGGGGTAACGACAGAAAGCGACAAAAGGGTATGACAGGTCAAACTACTTTTAACACAATAGCGGTCAAATAAAGTAAATAAGCTGAGTTTTGCTTAATGCCAGAGAGAGAGAGAGAAAATTTCATTATAATCTGAAAAATTTATATGCCAATTAAATACAGAAATCTTTTCACAAATTACACATCCCTAATTCCCTTCTAAGAGATGTAAATCTCTCTTCAGGTAGGGCTTTTGTGAACATATCTGCCAGTTGACCATTTGTATCTATAAAAGAAATTCTAAATTACCACTAGCTACATGATCTCGAATGAAATGATATCTAACCTCAATGTGTTTAGTCCTTGAGTGTTGCACTGGATTCTTGGTGAGGTTGATGGCACTTGTATTATCACACAGTAGTGGAATTGACTTGATATGAATGTCGAAATCCTCAAGTTGTTGCTTTATCCATAGGAGTTGTGTATAGTAACTTCCAGCAGCAACATATTCAGCTTCAGCTGTTGATAGAGCTACTGAGTTTTGTTTCTTGGAAGACCAAGATATCAGACATCCTGCAAGAAATTGACAACAACCACTGGTACTCTTTCTATCTACTTTGCATCCAGCATAGTCAGCATCAGAATATCCTACTAAATTTATTTCACAAGATTTTGGATACCAAAGACCTAAATCATGAGTTCTAGCTAAATATCTAAATATTCTTTTCACAGAAATTAAATGAGACTCTCTAGGGTCTGCTTGATATCTAGCACACATACATACACTAAATAAAATGTCTGGTCTACTTGCTGTTAAGTAAAGTAATGACCCTATCATACCTCTATAGTTCTTTTGATCTACCTTTTTACCATTTTGATCACTGTCCATTCTGGTTGATGTGCTCATTGGCGTTGACAATGGCTTCGCACCTTCAAATCCAAATTTCTTTAACAGCTCTTTGGTGTACTTGGCTTGACAGATGTGGGTGCCTTCCTTCCCTTGCTTGATTTGCAATCCAAGGAAGTAGTTTAGCTCCCCCATCATACTCATTTCAAATTCTCCCTGCATAAGCTTTTCAAAGTACTTGCAAAGAGATTCATCAGTAGATCCAAAAATAATATCATCTACATATATTTGCACAAGTAGTATATGTTTGACTTTTGATTTTATAAATAATGTGCTATCTACTTGACCTCTAGTGAAACCATGATCTAATAAGAAAGTACTGAGCCTTTCATACCAGGCTCTAGGTGCTTGCTTTAAACCATATAAAGCCTTATGGAGTTTAAATACATGATTTGGAAATTCGGTGTCATCAAAACCTGGAGGTTGTTCAACATACACTTCCTCCTTGATAAAACCATTTAAAAAGGTAGATTTGACATCCATTTGAAACAATTTTAAATCTAATGCAGATGCATAAGCAAGTAAAATTCTAATAGCCTCAAGTCTAGCCACAGGTGCATAGGTTTCATCGAAATCTATGCCTTCCTCTTGGGAATAGCCTTGAGCTACCAGTCTGGCCTTGTTTCTTAAGATTACTCCAGACTCATCCATTTATTTCTGAACACCCACTTGGTGCCAATAACTGAATGATTGGATGGTCTAGGAACAAGTGACCATACTTGGTTTCTCTTGAACTGATTTAGTTCATCTTGCATGGCTATTATCCAAGATTCATCAGTTAAAGCTTCATTGACTGTCTTAGGCTCTATTTGAGAAACAAAAGCTAAATAATCACAAGGAATTACATTACCTCTTGTTCTTACCCCTACAGATGGATCACCAATAATGTTCTCAAGAGGGTGATCTTTCTTATGTCTCCATTCTTTTGGAAGATTTTCATGTTGAATTTCAGTTTGCTGCAGTTCTTCCAGAGGTGGATCTTCCTTGTCCTCAATTAAGGTATTCTTTAATTTTTCGGACAAGTCATCTGCATCATCAATGTCACTAATTTCTTCCTTTTTCAAGGAAGGGTTAGATTCATCAAAAATAACATGCACAGATTGTTCAATTAATAATGAGCGTTTATTGAAAACTCTATAACTTTTGGGTTTAGAAGTGTACCCCATAAAGATGCCTTCATCTGATTTGGCATCTAACTTACCAATGTCCCTTTTTCCATTGTTGTGGATGAAACAAGGACATCCAAATATTTTGAAGTGACTGATCTTAGGTTTCTTTCCCTTGTAGAGTTCATAAGCAGTCTTCTTCAGAATTGGTCTGATCATTACACTATTAATTATGTAGCTTGCAGTGTTGATGGCTTCGGCCCAAAAATATCTTGGCAAGTCATATTCTGATAACATTGTTCTTGCCATATCCAAAAGAGTTCTATTTTTCCTCTCAGCAATTCCATTCTGTTGAGGTGTCCTTGGTGCTGAGAAGTTGTACTCAATTCCTTGGTCATCACAAAAGCTTCTGGTTACCTGACATGTGTCTTGAGCATCCACTATCCAATACCATTTGGATGCTCTTGAATTTCCCTGAAATTTAAACATTAAGTTTTAGGTACCCAAGTTCTTTTGGGTCCTGATGGGTTAGTATCATCAATTTTCCCTTTTATTATCCAATTTCTGTTCTTAGTGGGACAGGTTGCTTTACTGTGTCCCAGTTTATTACAATGATTGCAACAGGTTGTTCTAGTTATTCTTTCAATGGAGTGTATTTAAATTTTTGGTGTCTTTTGTCCTTTTCGGATATAAACTCAGGAGTTGGATAAGTATTAGGAAAGATTTTAGTTTCTTCATTTTCTGAGGGAGTGTAACCAAATCCATGTTTCTTCTTGTTTGATCTTTTAGCTCCTTTTATCATTAGAAGAGGTTTATTATTTGTGAACTTGTTTATAGTGCTTGTTAAGTGTTCATTTTCTTTAATTGGTCTTTCTATTTCTGTTTTAAGTTCACTTATGTCTTCTTGTTTTTCTAAGTGTGTTATTTTTCTATTTTTCTCTTTTAGATCTTCAATAATAATTCATTTCTTCTTTTATGTTCAATTATTTGCTTTTCAAGTTCTTCATTTTCTGCTTTTAGGTCTGAATTAGTGTTTTCTAAACAGATTACATTTTTCCTACTAACTTTAAGTAATTTAGATACTTCTTTATATTTATCATAAAGTTCATTAAAGGCACTTTCTAGATTATCAGAATCTGAATTCAAAGGAAGAGTCAGAAGTTACCTTGTCTTCGGTGTTGGTCATGAGAGCCAGGTTGGCTTCTTCTCCATCACTGCTTGAGCTTGACTCACTGTCTGAGTCACTGCTGTTCTCCCAAGCAGCTGCCATTGCCTTCTTTTTATACTTCTTGAATTTTCTGAAATTATCCTTCTTCTTGTGATCATTCTTCTTAAGCATTGGACAATCTGCCTTGATGTGTCCAGGCTTCTTGCATTCATAGCATATCACTTCTCCTTTCTTCAAATCCTTTACTTCTGGTTTTCCAAATCTTTATTTTTCTTAAAAAATCTTCTCCCAGACTGGAACTTCTTCTTCTTTGCTAGAATTCTTTGAAGTCTTCGAGACAGCATTGCTTCTTCATCATCACTGTCCTTACTGCTTTCACTGTTGTCCAGTGATTCTTCTGATATATCTTCATTGGCCTTGAGAGCGTTTGATTGCTTTTTTCTGCTGGAGGATTCTCCTAATCTCTCCATATTTATCTCATGAGCCATGAGGGATCCTATTTACTTCTCCAATGACATTAGTTTTAGATCATTGGCTTCCTCAATGGCTGTTACCTTTGGAGTCCATGAGGATGGCAGAGATCTGAGGATCTTCCTGACCATATCTGGTACATCATAGATTTTTCCTAATCCAGTTAACCCATTTGTGATATCTGTGAATCTACTAAACATTTGGGTTATGGATTCACCTGACTGCATCTGGAATCTTTCATATTGAGTCACAAGAATGTCGATTCTTGTCTCCTTTACCTTATCTGTCCCTTCATAGGTAATCCTGAGCTTTTCCCACATTTCCATTGCGGATTTGCAGGCTGAAACTCTGTTGAATTCTTTCTTGCTGAGGGCACAACACAGGATGCTCTGGCTTTACAGTTTAAGGAGATTTTTCTTCTGTCTTCATCTGTCCACTGAGCCTTTGCATTGGTGACTAGAAGATCGCCTTCTTCTACAATGGACCATATCATGTAATCGTGGCTGATATATCACAATTATCATGATAATCATGTCATTTTGATGACTAATACTTGATAAATTCATATGATTTCTATTATCATGAACGTTAATTGATTAAATTCAATCATGTGTGTATTTGCAGGTTAATGGCCATTTTATGAAGTGCTTAACGGGCCAATGAATCAAGCAATCCAACAGGGCAAATCTGGCTTATACAAAAAGTTGCAAAACCCTAGCCACCTTCCTTCTTCTTTCTCTCTCTTCTTTCTATTTTTAAAATATTCTCTCCCTATTTTAAATCTCTCTCCTCTCATCTATTTAAAAACCCCTCTCTCTCACCCGCACACAACTTTCTCTCCCTCTTTCCTCCGATCCTTTCTTCCTCTCTTCTCCTTCTCTTTCTTCTGCCCTTCTTCCTCTTCTCCTATCTCTCTCTGGCCCGGTTTCTCTCTCTTGCAGAAGACGCACAGCAAAGCAGCCGCACAGCAAGCGCCGCACAGCAGGCGCCCAGGCACCTGCCGGCCGCACCGCCCGCGGTCGCACCCGCCTGCCCGCGCCGCGCGCCTGCCCTCGCCCGCGCGCACCGCCTGCCTCGCCCAGCCGCGCCCGCCCCGCGCGGACCCCAGCCGACTGGCCCCCTGCGCCTGGCCCCTGCCCCGCTCTGCCGCCCACGTTGCATGCGATTGCATGCAACGTGGCCGGTCGCGCCGCGCGCCCCTCTCCTCTCTCCTCTCTCTCGCCTCTCTCCTCTCTCACGTTTCTCTCTTCTCTCTCTTCTCTTTCTCTCCTCTCGCGTTCTCTTCTCTCTCTTCTCTCTCCGCTCTCTCTCTTCTCCATCTCGCCCTCTCCTATCTCTCTCCTCTCGCGCTTCTCTCTTCCCTCTCTATTTTCTCTTTTCTCTCTCCTCTATTCTCTTCTCTGTCTTTTCTCTCTCTCTCTCTCTCTTATTCTCCCTCTTAGTTTCTATTTTCTTTCTCGTTATTTCATTGTAATTGATTAATGACTTTTGATGAGAGTATAATCTTTGTGTTAAACTTATTGTTCTTATAGTTTTTTCTTAGTAGTGTCTTGCATTCTCTCATTCCCTCTTTCTCTATCTTTATTTATCTAGTTTAAGTAGTTTAGTTTTACTTGATGCAACTTAGTTTAATATCACCACGCTATTTTCTTAACTAAAAACCCAACGTTTTCAACTCTAAAATCTAGTTCTCCGTGGATTCGACTCGGCTCTCACCACTTAACTACTGTTAAATATTTAGTGTAGGCCGATAATTTTGAGATTGTTAGTCACGTTTGTAACGACGCATTCGGGGCTATCAGTGGCCTTGTAGAAAGTACTCCTTCTTGTCTTCCAATAGGTATAATCTTTTCCATCAAACAAAGGAGTCTGTTGACTGACTGACCTTCAAAGTTACCTTGGGCTGCCATGGATCTTTACTCTTCAGATCGTTGGATCTTCTTCTTTGTCGAAGAGACTCGCTCTGATACCACTTGTTGCCCAGCTAGCTAGCCCAGAGGGGGGGTGAATGGGTTATTAAAATTAGATCTTAGATTGATACCTGTTCACTAAAAAGATTACACACAACTTAAACGAAGGTTAGAGGTAGAGGGAATGAAACAGCAAACGCACAAAACACAGCCACAAGACACAAGGATTTTATCTTGGTTCGGAACTCCTTTCCACAGGAGACCTACATCCAGTCCCTGAGCAATACCTCAGGATCCTATCAAGGGTACTATCCCCCTCACGGATCCTTACACCCAGCCTCAACTGGTCTTCCTTCAACCTGAAGGGAATACAACCACCCTGGATACCACCAGGTCTTCCTTCACACAGAAGGGAATAAACCCGCCCTGGATACCACTAGGTCTTCCTTCACACAGAAGGGAATAAAACTAATAAAAGTAAGCACAAGAGCAAGCTTCAGGAACTAGCTCAAATAGCTACAATTTGAAGCAAACAAGCCTCGAGAGAGAAAGGATTTTGACACTGGTTTCTCTCAAAGACTTCACTGGCTCTCACAGGAATTTCTTTTTCAACACAGAGAGCTAAAGAGCTAAGATCTATTGGAATGGAGTGCTTCGCTCTTGTTTGAACTACTGAAGACTTGAAGGATTGGCTATTCTCTATCACAAAATGTTGTTCTCTTCAAAAGTCCTTTCTTCTCAGTCTTGTAGTCTTGTATTTAAGCTTCTACTTGAAATTTGAACGTTAAAGATCCGTGTCTCTCATTCTGGTGTACATTAGACTGGTCTCCAAGGAAGCTTCTGATCTTCAGTCTTTTATCCTTTAGTACACGCCAAAGAAATGTTTTGATATCTTGTATCTTTTGTCCCACGTTGTATAGATAAATCTTGTCAGGTATCTGCAAGCATATCAACAATAAATAGGAGACAGCTAGGGCTGTCGTTGATTGTCAGTCACAGTTGGAAAAGATATTACTAGATTTAGCAAAGCTCCTTTTTGTCAAAATAAAGATGTAGACAGAATAGCACAATAGTGGAAGATATCGTCTGTATGCATGAGAGATACGTTCAGACTGCATTGAATGCATAGCAGTCAAACAGACGAGATACGACTTTGACTATTCAACGTATATTAAGAGTATTGATATAACAATGAAATCGATATGAACAAAGCCGATGCCTTTATGACTTATGAAATCATTATAAGTTGATAGGCAAATCGTTATGACAGAGAATCATTAAATCATAATAATGAAATTGTTATAAGCACTTATGAAATCGTTGTGCAAGACAAATCGTTATTAGCATCAAAGAAATCGATGTGATTACTTACCAAATCGTTACTGTAAGTAAATCATTGTGATCAAAAAAGAAATCGTTATGAATTCTACAGAAATCGTTATGACGTCTTAAGAAATCGCTGCGACGAGCAAATCGTTACGAGGTCTTAAGAATCGTTATGACAACTTAAGAAATCGTTGCGACGAGCAAATCGTTACGAGGTCTTAAGAAATCGTTATGACAACTTAAGAAATCGTTGCGACGAGCAAATCGTTGCGAGGTCTTAAGAAATCGTTATGACAACTTAAGAAATCGTTGCGACGAGCAAATCGTTATAGTGTATGAAGAAGTCGATGCAATGACTTGGGAAAAATTTGAAGTGAGAGTTTACCTGATTGTCTTGAACTTCCTTTTACTTTTATTTCCTGTCCTCAAGGATCAAGTAATTCATTAGTATTATTTTGTTAATCATCAAAATTAATATATAAATAAGTGAATTAATTTATATGGGGAAAGTTTGGTCATCACAAAAAGGGGTTACTTACTACTTCTGGGTGGCAACAGGAAACAGAGAGGTATGAAGCTTTTTGACAGAAACACTCTTTTATCTAAACACTTTCTTCTATGCTTGCAGACCTCGTAGACCATAAAATATCAGAAGAAAGAGAAGATGAGCAACGTCTAGAACTCCAACGGATTTGTTCAAAGCTGCTCATATAAAGGATGAAGCAAGGCTGAAGAAGAACACATAGTTTCCTTGAAGATTTTTTTAAGAGTGTACATCCTGTGAGGAACCTCAACTCCACATACACTCAAAGAAAGAGAGGAGCTCGAGCCAAATCAAGAGAAGCTTTTCAAAGCAGGAGTTTCAAAGCTTTCAAGCCTTCCTCTGTTCACTCTCTCTCTGTGGTCACTGTAAATCTGGGGGCGAGTCTGTGGCTGAGAGCTAGAATTCTTAGTGTTCATCTTGTAATAGCTCTCGGTCTGTTCTTTCTTTTCTAAGAAAGATTTCTGTCCAGCTTTAGGACCATATACAGTGTAGAACCTAGCTGGGGGTTTAAGTCTAGCAGAACCGCACTGGAGTTTGTACCAGGAGGTTGGCTTCTTGACCTGTAAGAGAAGTGGGCTGCCTTCTTACCCGGGAAAGAGAAGAAGACCAGCTGGGGTGTTGGGTGTTGTATTATCCTTGAGGGGGACTGTACCCTTGGTTAGTAAAATCCCAAGAGGTTGCTTGGGGACTGGACATGGGACTTCCATGTGGGAAGGGCCGAACCAGCATAAATTCCTTGTTTCCTTTGTGTGATTGTTTATTTACTTCCGCACTGCTACTCTCTATCACACTCAACTGACCAAACTTTCAAGTGATAATTTTCTATGTTTAAGTTTGTTTTTCAGTTTTCAGAAAAACCTATTCACCCCCCTCTAGGTTAGCTTGCTGCCGTACCAAAAGGGCCAACATGTGGTATCAGAGCGAGGTACTCTGATCATTCAAGAAGATCCATGGCAGCTCAAGGATTTGCTGAAGGGCAATCAGTCACCAGACCTCCATTCTTCGATGGAGAGGATTACCAATACTGGAAGATGAGAATGGAATGCTTCATTCGAGGCACAGACTTTGATCTGTGGCAGGTAATAGAGGTAGGTGATTATGTTATTATTCCTACTGAAGGTACTACTGCTATTACAGCAGCAGATAAAAGTAAATTATCTTTAAACTTTAAAGCAAAGAACTATCTATGTTGCGCTTTATCTAAAAGAGAATTTAGTAGAGTATCTGCATGTAAATCTGCTAAAGAAATATGGGATAAACTGCAGATAACTTATGAAGGAACAGATAAAGTAAAACAAACTAAGATAGATATTCTTGTTTCACAATACGAACAATTTAAAATGCTTCCAAACGAAAACATTACTACTATGTATAATAGATTTTCTAGTATAGTAGTAGTCTAAGCTCTCTTGACAAAAATCTTTCTGATGAGGTGACTGTCAGAAAGATACTTAGATCTTTGACTCTTTCATGGACCCTTAAGGTCACTGCTATTAAAGAAGCCCATGATCTAACCAAGTTTTCTATTGATAAGTTAATTGGTTCCCTCATGGCACATGAAATTAATATGGCGCGATTATCTGGAAGCTCATCCAAGAAAATCTCTAATGCTCTTAAAGTTGCAGCTACTCCTTCCACCTCTTCTTCTTCTAGCTCAAAAGTTGCAGGATCTGAAGACAGTGATGTAGATGAAGTTCTATCCAAACTTCAGAAGATTCTCAAGAAGAAGAAAATTGGATCGAGAAGGATTCAAAAGAAAGAGAGAAAAGAAAAAGAACCAGTCTGCTATGAATGCAGAAAATCTGGACATCTAAGACCAGATTGTCCAAGACTAAAGAAGACTGGTCAACTAGAAAAGTCCAAAAAGAAGCACAAGAAATTCAAAAGAAAAGCCATGGCAACTGCTTGGGAAAATGAAGAGACCACAAGCTCAGAATCATCAAGCTCTGAATCAGAGAAAGAGTAAGTAAGTCTAGCCCTCATGGTAGGACTAGATCTGGTACATTCTGACCCATTTGTTGATTCATGCACTGATTCAGGGTCAGAGTCTGAAGACTTAGAAGAAGTCTTCAATGAACTTTATGAAAAACAGAAAGTTGTTATAGAAGAGTTAAAAATTCTGAAAAATAACACTACTTGCTTAGAAAACACCAATTCAGATCTTAAATCCGAAATGGAACAATTAGAAAAATAATTAAAGAAAAGTAAAGATAATAATTATCTCTTAAATGAAGAATTGAAGGGCAAGAGTAATGAAAAATTAGAGTTAGAAGAAAAATTGAAAACACTAACTGAAGAAAATCTTTACTTAAAAGAATCAGTTAGGAAGTTAACTAAAGGGAAAACATCTTTAGCTCTATGCTTAAAAGGATCAAAATCTGGAAATAACAAACAAGGGCTTGGTTACATACCCCCAGAAAAAGGAAAACAAGCCATAATTCTAGAAAAATATCCATTACCAAAATTTGTAAAAGAAACCAAAATACCTCAGAAAAAGGCACCTGAAATAAAGAAGCTCTCAAAAAATTGTGTTCTAAACAAACATCATAAAAACAATAAGAACTGCAAAATAGATTATATTCATTGTTGTTCTCATTGCAATAAATTAGGACACACAGTAAACACCTGCACAACAAGACACTTAGTTTGGATTCCTAAAGGTTATTTTCATGCATCTAACCATCAAGGACCCAAAAAGAATTGGGTACCTACTTCTGAATAAGTTGTTTGCAGGATAGCCTTGGAGTATCTAGGATGCTCAAGGCAAGGGTGACTACCAGCTCTTCATCCAACTCTTATCTGAAAAGGGAGTAGTCACAAATATTGAATTTTATATTGCTACTAACAATGTTTGTAAGCTTTTCCTAAGATCTATGCAAAAAAAAATCTTGAAGACTTGACAAACAACCAGTCAACAAGACGACTTAAGAGATCAATAGGTCGACACACCAAGAAACACCTGTCGACAGACAAGTGAAGAATCCTCAAGAGGACCCTCTTTGTCAGGGGGAGCCTTATGCTTAGGGGGAGAAAACACTCAGGGGGAGCACAGACTAAGGGGGAGTTATTCATTAATGTCAATCATTGTTGAACCCCTCAATGACAAGAAATTTTCACAAAGGGGAGAGAATGTATGGTAAGATCCTTCCTTTTTGGTTAGTGACAAAAAGGGGGAGAGTATGCATAGTATGCATTATCGGTGAATTTTCTGTATTTTATATGCTTTAAGTACTTTTTTCAGAAAATTCTTATAAGTTTTGTCATCACCAAAATGGGGGAGATTGTTGAACCACTCTTATATTTTAGTGATAACAAAACTAATGATTAATTAAATATTATTAAATATATTTTATATCATATTTTCCTAATAAATATAAATTTATGGTATTTTGGTGATAATAAAACTTATGACTAATTAAATATTAGTTTTCTAATAAATATAAATTTATGGCATTATTTCTGTGTGATTTTCACTGAAAAGTCAAATCGATGTCTATTCAATATACATCGATTTCACTTCACAAAGTGCTACATCGATTCTATTGAAAACATGGATTCTGTTGAAAACATCGATTTCATAAGTGAAACATCGATTTGGTCTCACATCGATTCATAAGTGAAACATCATTTGGTCTCACATTGATTTCATAAGTGAAACATCGATTTGCTTGAAAGAACATGGATTTCATAAGTGAAACATGGATTTGATCATTCAAACATCGATTTACTTGAAAGAACATGGATTTCAACAGGGATTTCACTTAAACATCGATTTCCTTTATATTTCAAAATGTTTTGGCATCTACTGAAAAGTCAAATATATTTCTGACAGGAGATTTTTTTGCTTCTCTCTCTAGAACTCTTCTTTCCTGTCAACAAAAAGGGGGTTACTTACTACTTCTGGGTGGCAACAGGAAACACAGAGGTATGAACCTTTTTGATAGAAACACTCTTTTATCTAAACACTTTCTTCTATACTTGCAGACCTCATAGACCACAAAATATCAGAAGAAAGAGAAGATGAGCAACGACTAGAACTCTAATGGATTTGTTCAAAGCTGCTCATATAAAAGATGAAGCAGGGCTGAAGAAGAACACAGAGCTTCCCTGAAGATTTTTTTAAGAGTGTACATCCTGTGAGGAACCTCAACTCCACATACACTCAAAGAAAGAGAGGAGTTCGAGCCAAATCAAGAGAAGCTTTTCAAAGCAGGAGTTTCAAAGCTTTCAAGCCTTCCTTTGTTCACTCTCTCTCTGTGGTCATTGTAAATCTGGGGGGAGTCTGTGGCTGAGAGCTAGAATTCTTAGTGTTCATCTTGTAATAGCTCTCGGTCTGTTCTTTCTTTTCTAAGAAAGATTTCTGTCCAGCTTTAGGACTATATACAGTGTAGAACCTAGCTGGGGGTTTAAGTCTAGCAGAACCGCACTGGAGTTTGTACCAGGAGGTTGGCTTCTTGACCTGTAAGAGAAGTGGGCTGCCTTCTTACCCGGGAAAGAGAAGAAGACCAGCTGGGGTGTTGGGTGTTGTATTATCCTTGAGGGGGACTGTACCCTTGGTTAGTAAAATCCCAAGAGGTTGCTTGGGGACTGGACATGGGACTTCCATGTGGGAAGGGCCGAACCAGCATAAATTCCTTGTTTCCTTTGTGTGATTGTTTATTTACTTCCGCACTGCTACTCTCTATCACACTCAACTGACCAAACTTTCAAGTGATAATTTTCTATGTTTAAGTTTGTTTTTCAGTTTTCAGAAAAACCTATTCACCCCCCTCTAGGTTAGCTTGCTGCCGTACCAAAAGGGCCAACATGTGGTATCAGAGCGAGGTACTCTGATCATTCAAGAAGATCCATGGCAGCTCAAGGATTTGCTGAAGGGCAATCAGTCACCAGACCTCCATTCTTCGATGGAGAGGATTACCAATACTGGAAGATGAGAATGGAATGCTTCATTCGAGGCACAGACTTTGATCTGTGGCAGGTAATAGAGGTAGGTGATTATGTTATTATTCCTACTGAAGGTACTACTGCTATTACAGCAGCAGATAAAAGTAAATTATCTTTAAACTTTAAAGCAAAGAACTATCTATGTTGCGCTTTATCTAAAAGAGAATTTAGTAGAGTATCTGCATGTAAATCTGCTAAAGAAATATGGGATAAACTGCAGATAACTTATGAAGGAACAGATAAAGTAAAACAAACTAGGATAGATATTCTTGTTTCACAATACGAACAATTTAAAATGCTTCCAAACGAAAACATTACTACTATGTATAATAGATTTTCTAGTATAGTAGTAGGTCTAAGCTCTCTTGACAAAAATCTTTCTGATGAGGTGACTGTCAGAAAGATACTTAGATCTTTGACTCTTTCATGGACCCTTAAGGTCACTGCTATTAAAGAAGCCCATGATCTAACCAAGTTTTCTATTGATAAGTTAATGGTTCCCTCATGGCACATGAAATTAATATGGCACGATTATCTGGAAGCTCATCCAAGAAAATCTCTAATGCTCTTAAAGTTGCAGCTACTCCTTCCACCTCTTCTTCTTCTAGCTCAAAAGTTGCAGGATCTGAAGACAGTGATGTAGATGAAGTTCTATCCAAACTTCAGAAGATTCTCAAGAAGAAGAAAATTGGATCGAGAAGGATTCAAAAGAAAGAGAGAAAAGAAAAAGAACCAGTCTGCTATGAATGCAGAAAATCTGGACATCTAAGACCAGATTGTCCAAGACTAAAGAAGACTGGTCAACTAGAAAAGTCCAAAAAGAAGCACAAGAATTCAAAAGAAAAGCCATGGCAACTGCTTGGGAAAATGAAGAGACCACAAGCTCAGAATCATCAAGCTCTGAATCAGAGAAAGAGTAAGTAAGTCTAGCCCTCATGGTAGAACTAGATCTGGTACATTCTGACCCATTTGTTGATTCATGCACTGATTCAGGGTCAGAGTCTGAAGACTTAGAAGAAGTCTTCAATGAACTTTATGAAAAACAGAAAGTTGTTATAGAAGAGTTAAAAATTCTGAAAAATAACACTACTTGCTTAGAAAACACCAATTCAGATCTTAAATCCGAAATGGAACAATTAGAAAAATAATTAAAGAAAAGTAAAGATAATAATTATCTCTTAAATGAAGAATTGAAGGCAAGAGTAATGAAAAATTAGAGTTAGAAGAAAAATTGAAAACACTAACTGAAGAAAATCTTTACTTAAAAGAATCAGTTAGGAAGTTAACTAAAGGGAAAACATCTTTAGCTCTATGCTTAAAAGGATCAAAATCTGGAAATAACAAACAAGGGCTTGGTTACATACCCCCAGAAAAAGG
Organism: Colocasia esculenta; assembly: GCA_014218235.1. Lineage (NCBI taxonomy): Eukaryota > Viridiplantae > Streptophyta > Magnoliopsida > Alismatales > Araceae > Colocasia > Colocasia esculenta. Next base: position 52,980,358 of record CM024760.1, on the reverse strand, counting down.
AAAACAAGCCATAATTCTAGAAAAATATCCATTACCAAAATTTGTAAAAGAAACAAAATACCTCAGAAAAAGGCACCTGAAATAAGAAGCTCTCAAAAAATTGTGTTCTAAACAAACATCATAAAAACAATAAGAACTGCAAAATAGATTATATTCATTGTTGTTCTCATTGCAATAAATTAGGACACACAGTAAACACCTGCACAACAAGACACTTAGTTTGGATTCCTAAAGGTTATTTTCATGCATCTAACCATCAAGGACCCAAAAAGAATTGGGTACCTACTTCTGAATAAGTTGTTTGCAGGATAGCCTTGGAGTATCTAGGATGCTCAAGGCAAGGGTGACTACCAGCTCTTCATCCAACTCTTATCTGAAAAGGGAGTAGTCACAAATATTGAATTTTATATTGCTACTAACAATGTTTGTAAGCTTTTCCTAAGATCTATGCAAATAAAAATCTTGAAGACTTGACAAACAACCAGTCAACAAGACGACTCAAGAGATCAATAGGTCGACACACCAAGAAACACCTGTCGACAGACAAGTGAAGAATCCTCAAGAGGACCCTCTTTGTCAGGGGGAGCCTTATGCTTAGGGGGAGAAAACACTCAGGGGGAGCACAGACTAAGGGGGAGTTATTCATTAATGTCAATCATTGTTGAACCCCTCAATGACAAGAAATTTTCACAAAGGGGAGAGAATGTATGGTAAGATCCTTCCTTTTTGGTTAGTGACAAAAAGGGGGAGAGTATGCATAGTATGCATTATCGGTGAATTTTCTGTATTTTATATGCTTTAAGTACTTTTTTCAGAAAATTCTTATAAGTTTTGTCATCACCAAAATGGGGGAGATTGTTGAACCACTCTTATATTTTAGTGATAACAAAACTAATGATTAATTAAATATTATTAAATATATTTTATATCATATTTTCCTAATAAATATAAATTATGGTATTTTGGTGATAATAAAACTTATGACTAATTAAATATTAGTTTTCTAATAAATATAAATTTATGGCATTATTTCTGTGTGATTTTCACTGAAAAGTCAAATCGATGTCTATTCAATATACATCGATTTCACTTCACAAAGTGCTACATCGATTCTATTGAAAACATGGATTCTGTTGAAAACATCGATTTCATAAGTGAAACATCGATTTGGTCTCACATCGATTTCATAAGTGAAACATCGATTTGGTCTCACATCGATTTCATAAGTGAAACATCAATTTGGTCTCACATTGATTTCATAAGTGAAACATCGATTTGCTTGAAAGAACATGGATTTCATAAGTGAAACATGGATTTGATCATTCAAACATCGATTTACTTGAAAGAACATGGATTTCAATAGGGATTTCACTTAAACATCGATTTCCTTTATATTTCAAAATGTTTTGGCATCTACTGAAAAGTCAAATATATTCTGACAGGAGATCTTTTTGCTTCTCTCTCTAGAACTCTTCTTTCCTGTCAACAAAAAGGGGGTTACTTACTACTTCTGGGTGGCAACAGGAAACACAGAGGTATGAACCTTTTTGATAGAAACACTCTTTTATCTAAACACTTTCTTCTATACTTGCAGACCTCATAGACCACAAAATATCAGAAGAAAGAGAAGATGAGCAACGACTAGAACTCTAATGGATTTGTTCAAAGCTGCTCATATAAAAGATGAAGCAGGGCTGAAGAAGAACACAGAGCTTCCCTGAAGATTTTTTTAAGAGTGTACATCCTGTGAGGAACCTCAACTCCACATACACTCAAAGAAAGAGAGGAGTTCGAGCCAAATCAAGAGAAGCTTTTCAAAGCAGGAGTTTCAAAGCTTTCAAGCCTTCCTCTGTTCACTCTCTCTCTGTGGTCATTGTAAATCTGGGGGAGAGTCTGTGGCTGAGAGCTAGAATTCTTAGTGTTCATCTTGTAATAGCTCTCGGTCTGTTCTTTCTTTTCTAAGAAAGATTTTTGTCCAGCTGTAGGACTATATACATTGTAGAACCTAGCTGGGGGTTTAAGTCTAGCAGAACCACACTGGAGTTTGTACCAGGAGGTTGGCTTCTTGACTTGTAAGAGAAGTGGGCTGCCTTCTTACCCGGGAAAGAGAAGAAGACCAGCTGGGGTGCTAGGTGTTGTATTGTCCTTGAGGGGGACTATACCCTTGGTTAGTAAAATCCCAAGAGGTTGCTTGGGGACTGGACGTAGGACTTCCATGTGGGAAGGGCCGAACCAGGATAAATTCCTTGTGTCCTTTGTGTGATTATTTATTTGCTTCCGCACTGCTACTCTCTATCAGACTCAACTAACCAAACTTTCGAGTGATAATTTTATGTGTTTAAGTTTGTTTTTTAGATTTCAGAAAAACCTATTCACCCCCTCTAGGTTAGCTTGCTGCCATACCAAAAGGGCCAGCACTCGAACCAGTGAAGTGGTGTCCTGCACGGCCGACCATGCAAAGCCTTGTATGGTGCCATTCCAATACTAGAGTGATAGTTGTTGTTATACGTAAACTCTACCATTGGAAGGTGTAATTCCCACGTGCCACCCTAGTTCAAAGAACACGCTCTCAGCATGTCCTCCAAAGTTTGAATAGTCCTCTCCAACTGGCCATTTGTCTGCAGGTGGTACGTCGAACACAACCTCAACTCTGTGCCAAGAGCCCTCTGCAAACTGAGCTAAAAGCCTGAAGTGAACCTTAGATCTCTGTCAGAAACAATAAAAATTGGGGTTCCATGTAACGAAACAACTTGATCCACGTACAGTCTGGCAAACTGGTCCACTGACCAAGACATCCTGACTGGAAAGAGTGCACTGACTTGGTCAACCTATCCACAATCACAAAAAAAACCATCATGCCGCCGCGGAGTACAGGGTAGACCAACCACAAAGTCCATGGTAATGTCGCCCCACTTCCACTGAGGAATGGGCAATGACTGCAGCTCACCACTGGGACGCTGATGCTCAGCCTTCACCTGCTGATAGGTAAGGCAATGAGCGACAAAATCCGCCACACTCCTCTTCATCCCAAGCCACCAGAAGAACCTCTTCAGGTTATGATACGTCTTGGTGGAACCAGGATGAACAACATACCTTGACCTGTGAGCCTCTGCCAATAGCACCTGGTGCGCATCACAAGGAACGTACAATCTGCCTCTGAACCTGACCTTACTGTCCTCATCTAACTCAACCTCTGGCATCTGCAAAACGTCGGTTAACTCTGTATCTGCCTGCTGTGCCTCTAGCACTCGACGATACATAGACGGACGAACTGACAAACTGGTCATCACAGCACGCTCTCTTTTCCTGGAAGGATAGAAAACTCCCTGAGCAAGGTCCTCAAACAACCTCCACTCCTTGACCATTAGTGAGTTCAGACGAACTCGTCTGCTCAAGGCGTCCGGCACGACGTTAGCCATTCCTGGATGATTGGAGAGGGTAAGGTCATAGTCCTTCAAGTACTCCATCCATCTTTACTGCCTCAAGTTCAAATCCTTCTGAGTGAAGATGTACTGCAAACTCTGATGATCTGTGAAGATCTCAAACGCCTCACTGTACATGTAGTGCCTCCACAACTTCAGAGCGAACACCACGGCTGCCAACTCTAAGTCATGGGTAGGGTAGTTCTCCTCATGCTTCTTCAACTGCCTAGAAGCATAGGCGACGACCCCACCATGCTGCATCAGCACAACATCCAAACCTGACCTTGAAGCGTCAGTGTACACCATAAAACCTCCACTTCCTGACGGTAAGACCAACACCGGCGCTGAAGGAGAGGTTGCGCTGAAGTCAACCTCTCCTTCAGCGCCTGAAAACTCCGCTCACAGTCCTCTGTCCAAACAAACCTGGTCTCAAGTCTGGTCAATCTGGTCAACAACTCTGCTATCCTGGAAAAGTCCTAGATAAATCTCTTGTAGTAGCCTGCCAAGTCCAGAAAGGTGCGAACCTATGACACTGTAGTGGGCTGCTCCCAAGACAACACTGCCTCAACCTTGGCAGGGTCCACTACCACACCAGAACCTAAGATCACGTGTCCGAGAAAGTGCACATCTCTTAGCCAAAATTTGCACTTGTCGAACTTGGCATAAAGTTGGTGACTCCACAATGTCTCCAAACACGATCCTCAGATATGCTCCTCGTTCTCCTCAGAAGCTGAGTGGACCAAAATGTCATCTACAAAGATGACCACAAACTTGTCCAAGTACTCGCTGAACACTCTATGCATCAGATCCATGAAAGTTGTTGGCATGTTTGTGAGCCCAAACGGCAACACGACGAACTCAAAGTGACCGTACCTCGTACGAAAAGCTGTCATGCCAATCTCTGACTCTCTGATTTAATGATCAGTCCACCTCCATATAATTTTATTTATTATATGTATTTTTGGTGATTAACAAAACCATTGAAAACATTATCTAACATCTTTCTCTGAAGTTTATTAATAGGCATCAAGTTAATTAAAATCAGTAAGTTATCTACACTCACTGTTATTAGAAGTTCAAAGCATGAATTTTGTCTAAGTATACATCGACTTCCATATAATAGCTCACAACGATTTCATATCACTTAAACATCGATTTCGTTGCTACATCGATTTCATATCACTTAAACATCGATTTCGTTGGTACATTGATTTCATATCACTTAAACATCAATTTCGTTGATACATTGATTTCATATCACTTAAACATCGATTTCGTTGCTACATCAATTTCATATCACTTAACATCGATTTCGTTGATACATCGACTTCAAATCACTTAAACATCGATTTCGTTGATACAACGATTTCATATCACTAAACATCGATTTTGTTGATACATCGATTTCATATCACTTAAACATCGATTTCGTTGCTACATCGATTTCATATCACTTAACATCGATTTCGTTGATACATCGATTTCAAATCACTTAAACATCGATTTCGTTGATACATCTATTTCATATCACTTAAACATCGATTTCGTTGATACAACGATTTCATATCACTTAAACATCGATTTCGTTGATACATCGATTTCATATCACTTAAATATCGATTTCGTTGATACATCGATTTCATATCACTTAAACATCGATTTCATTGCTACATCGATTTCATATCACTTGAACATCGATTTCGGTAAAACAACGATTTCATTATCGATTTCACTTAAACAATGATTTGGTCGCTATAACGATTTGGTTATTGCTACAACGACTTGGTTGCTACATCAATTCTGTTTCACTTAACAACGATTTGGTCGCTATAACGATTTGGTTATTGCTACAACGATTTGGTCACTACAACGATTCTATTTTACTTAAACATCGACTTGGTTTCAACATAGATTACATTCTTATCGATTTGATATCAACATCATCTCTTTCTCTCTCTCTCTCTATACAGAATGTCTTTTAAACATCAACTCTCTATTTGCAAATAAAGTTTAGACAGCCATTGAACAGTCTTGTTTAATCTTCTTATTAAAGTTTCATTCCATATGATATTCAAATATATATATAATTTCAAATCTCTATGGATTTCAAAAGCCTTCCTGCGCATCATACTGCATCCGGTGGTCTTGAACATTTATTGTGATGGTACAATAATTCTACACAATATATCTGTGCTTACCTCACTTGTATCACATCAAGTCTTGCCTAATATGATGACAGTATAACATTTCCTTTTTGGTAGTATCTTCATACAGCATGACTACTAATGTTGACTGATAGTTTAGACAAATATAAGTTGTCTATGTGTTAGAATTTATTGTGTGCAGGATTTTGGCAGAAACACACGTCAAAGATGGACTTGTCAATCTGACAAGAGGATAGAAGATTCAGACAATCTTTCCTTGAAGGTGTGTGTGTCAATCCAAGCATTAATGGCTGTAGGCTCACTTGCTCTTTGCTTGGACCAGACATTCCAACGTGCATGAAGTTGTGAGATAACGTATATTTCAACAGATACCACAACAGTCAAATTATTTTAAAGAAGATAAAAGAAGACTGGTGACTCCAAGCATATAGAACTTTTTCAACCTTTAAGAAGCTTGAACATCTTAGTCACTTGAAGAACAACTAGAGCTAGCTCGTCCATTCCAACTTTCCTTAGCTCTTAGCTCTCCATAGATATTGTATTGTTTTCGAGAGCTTGCGTAGATCTAAGAGAGAGAGTTCATTTGAAGTAATCTTGTGTCTCTCAGACTTCGCCTCAGATCAAGCAGTGGTCATAAGCTTGGTCTTGGGGCCTTTCTCATTCAACTCATTTTTCTGTGAGCTTTCCTCTTCGGGTGTGAAGAGAAGTCTTGTTGCATCAGGTGGTGTGATTCCTCTTCTGGTAGAGAAGAGAAGGCCAACTGTTGTTGGATGTGTAAACGTCCTTAAGGGGGACTGTATCCTTATCTAGTGGAATCCCAAGTGGTTGCTTGGGGACTGGATGTAGGACTCCTTGGGATAGGAGATCCGAACCAGGATAAAATTTTTTGTTGTCTGTGTGATTGTTCTCCTTGTTTTTGATTAACACTAACTCTAACTATTGATCTTAGTGTTGTCTGTCAAGTGTGTTTATTTACATGATTTTTTTTTCTTGGAAGAATTTTTAGCAATCCATTCACCCCCCCTCTGGGCTTGCTATCTGGGCAACAAGTGGTATCAGAGCTGAGTCCCTTCGAGTAAGAAGATCCCACGATCTTAAGAGCAAAGGTAATGGCAGCTCAAGGTTCTGCAGAAGGTCAGTCCGTCAACAGACCTCCTCTATTCGACAGTGAAGATTACAACTACTGGAAGACTCGGATGGAGTTCTTCCTTCAAGGTCTAAATTTCCAGGTTTGGTCAATTATCGAAGAAGGAGACCTATTGGTAATCAACAGTAGAGAAAATTGGACAGATGAAGACAAGAAGAAAATATCCCTAAATAGTAAAGCTAAAAGTATACTGTGTTGTGCACTAAGTAAGAAATAATTCACAGGATTTCAGCCTATAAGTCAGCTATGGAAATGTGGGAAAAGCTCAGACTCACGTATGAAGAATTGACAAGGTGAAAGAAACAAGAATAGACATCCTGGTAGCTCAATATGAAAGATTTCAAATGCATTCAGGAGAGTCCATCTCTCAAATGTACAGTAGATTCACAGATATCACCAACGGTTTGGTTGGGCTTGCAAAAACTTATGAAATTGGAGACATGGTGAGAAAAATATTAAGATCTCTACCAACCTCATGGACTCCAAAGGTGACAGCCATAGAAGAAGCCAACGATCTTAGGAGAATGTCACTTGAAAAACTCATTGAGTCTTTGATGGCTCATGAGATAAACATGAAAGGCTGGGAGAATTCTCCAGGAAGAAGAAGCACAACAATGCTCTTAAGGCCACAGAAGACACATCTGATGGCGAATCAGAAAGTGATAAAAGTAATGAGAACAGTGAAGATGAAGAAGCCTTTCTCACTAGAAGACTGCAGAGCATATCAGCTAAAAAGAAATACCAGTCAGGAAGAAGATATTTCAAGAAAGGTAAAGACTTTAAAAGATTTGAAGGTATATATGTTAAGAGATCAGAATCGATATGCTATGAGTGCAAGAAGCCTGGACACATAAAAGCCGAGTGTCCAAAATTAAAGAAGACTAAGTTCAAGAAGAAGGAAAACACAAAGAAATTCAAAAGGTACTAGAAGAAGGCCATGGCTGCTACATGGAACAACGAAAGTGACTCAGACAGTAAGTCAATCTCCTGCGAAGAAGAAGAAGAAAAGGCCAACCTGGCCTTGTCACGTCCCGAGAATTACGTAGCAGATATTAATTTGGATAATTCGAGTCGATATTCCGAGACGTGAACAATCGGCAAATAAGCCTCTAGCTAGCACGCACTAAATGTGTAACAACACCTCATCATAATAGGGCCCAAATATTGAATTCAAATAAAATTTTATTCAAATCTTATCTCATTGTATCAAAGTGGAACTAATACAACTCTTTAACTATTGGATAACAGGACTAGACTCAATAAAAGGAAAAGTACATTTATTCCTCACTTCCTACTACATTGTTCTAACACTCAAAGCAAACTAACTATAACTAGACACATAGTTGGAACGCTCATCACTCGAACGCATTCCCATCCTCGACTTGCTCCTCTTATTGAATTTCATAATCACCTAGAATGGTTAAAAGTAGGGAATGAGCAAACTAGCCCAGTAGGATTTATATCTCAATGTGCGGGCAATGATATAAGTGATTAACAATTTAGAACTAGGTAAGCACGATGACTGACATGATATGCATGTACGAATAAAACTCATTAAAATATGATACATGAAACAAGCTAGATAGAGTGATCATGATAGAGCAGGATCTAGAACGTTATAATGAGCAAGAGATTATCAATAGTGAGGCATATAACAAGCACGCAAGATATCACTTTAAATTGCAATAAATGCAGGATGGCCATATCACGCAAGCAAGCAAGCACGCACGAGCACGATCATGTAACACTAATCAGGCACGAAGACACTAATGTACACCAAGAAAAGATCCACCTTGAAATGCACACTAGGACACGTGTATGTGGTTATTGTATCTAGCAGTCAACACACACGACTCCCAGCGCAGATGCAACGCCAGTAATCATTATACCCCATGGTTAACAGTATATTTATGACTCTCCGTCATTGGGGCTAGACTGGAGCCCTTGGACACTCTCCGTGCTCGGTCAGCATCTCACTTAATTTTAAATGTAGATACCCACAGTCATTAAATGGCCAATGAGAGTTTCAAGATGTAAGCATGTGTAATGTCATGTTCAAGATGATGATGATGATGAGTAAATAGTAATGTGAACATGATTGCATGATAACAATAGTCAAGAGATAATTTCGGCAGCATAACGGCGCAATTTATACTTTAGTTCACTCTTTACATTAATGGCTTAAGTCTACATTATAAATCACACTCACGAGAACAAGAGAAGAAAGGAAGTGCATGCTATCTTCAGGGAACTTCAATGGTACAACCAACTCGGTCTCCATGAGGGAATCCACGGAGTACGGAGATTTACGGAGGTATTAGAGAAAAGGTTGCCAGTCTACTGATACGAAATGACCGATAGAGAGCTTCCAAATCCCCAAGAAAGGGCTGCCTAGATGTTCAAGTGTGTAGTGAACACGTGTCTCAATCCACAACCATTGGTTTCAAACATACGGAAAACAATTCACATGATAGCATGAAATGAACTATGCATTTAACTATACATGGGTTTGCAATATTTTAAGATAACAATTATCATTTTAACAAGCTAGGACAGTAAGAAGAGTGAATCACTAGTTGCATGAATGGTCACATCATTAAAGAGCATTTAGAATAACATTCGGGTGATTATAGCTTTTAATGGGTTAATAAATTTTAAGCCATTAAACACACCTCATGAAATGACTAGAACAAAGACATGCAAATGATGAACTCAATACCATGTTAAACAGACCTCAGTTAAGCCTTGAAATACGCATCCTACATAGTGGACGCACTTCATAACACAGTGCACAGTCAAAACAGGCGAAAATATGAAGAAGGTAAATCGCGTCCACCTATGTGGCCGCGATTTGATGTGAATCGCATCGGGAGAACCCGATGCGTTAATGAAAAATCGTTAAATATGGCAATGGGCGGGAAAATCGCCTGAATCGCATGGTGTATCCCGTCGCGGTTCAGACATGCACAGACTCCCATGCGGCGCGAAGTCTCATGTGGCCCGTTGACTGGTCAGCGCGAGAATCGCGTTGGATCTCGCGGTCGCGATTTAATGAATCGCGTCGGCCAAGGTCGACGCGATACCAGGCGCTGGAATCGCGTCGCCTGGTCTGGACGCGGTTCAAATATCAACTCGAAAACGTAGAAAAATGCAGGAAACATGTGCTCGATCCATGCAACGCTTATATCTTCTAAACTAGGGCTCTTGGGACAAAAGTATCAATATGAAAGTTGTTGGAAACATGAAGTAGAAGGAACTATGATTTTTAATTAATTTAAAATGGCCTCGGGATGCGTGATAAATTGACATGAACGTGCCATAGAATAATCTTGTTTAATCTTCTTATAAAGTTTCATTCCACATGATATTCAAATATAAATATAATTTCAAATCTCTGTGGATTTCAAAAGCCTTCCTGCACATCATACTGCATCCGGTGGTCTTGAACATTTATTATGATGGTATAATAATTCTACACAATATATCCTTGCTTACCTCATTTGTGTCACATAAAGTTTTGCCTAATATGATGACAGTATAACATTTCCTTTTTGGTAGTATCTTCATACAACATGACTACTAATGTTGACTGACAGTTTAGACAATAATAAGTTGTCTATGTGTCAGCATTTATTGTGTGCAGGATTTTGGTAGAATGCACGTCAAAGATGGACCTGCCAATCTGACAAGAGGATAGAAGATGTAGCAACCTAAATTTTTGAGAAAAATAAAAATTTAAATAATAAATTAAAAACTCAGATAAAGGGATATTCAATGAAAAGAGCATTAATAAAACCCATTAAATGGAGAAGAGTAATGGGCTTTGCTTAATGGATCCTCTAGAACTTATTAGGTCAAAAATATGAATTTACAAAGAGAGAATAATAAGGAAATACCCTAAATTCGGAGTTTAATTATCTCCTAATTGGAAAGGGGTTATTAAAGCAATAAAAGTGGCAATTAGAGTTGGAATTGGATTCCTAAACCTACTCCATATAGTCTAGCACGAATTTAGATACTATCCTAACCAATTAGAGATTGGAAAGCAAGAGAGGAAAGGTGGAGTTAGGAAATCTCGTAATTAAGAGGAATTTGAGTAGTAGTAGGAATATGAACTTTTATTTATATAAATACACCTCTTAAATCCTCATGGCCGGCCCTAGCTCATGCAAAGGAGTTCTTGGACATGGAGAAGAGGCCAAGGAGGAGGAGAAATGAGGAGAGGAAGATCCATCAAGCTTCTTCCTTCGTTCTTGGAGTTCAAAGCCCTAGAAGATAAATCGAGTCAAAGGTAGGCATTCTCACGAGCAAAATTAAATTAAATTCGTCTGTAGGTAGTTCCAATCACCAGGAACAAAAGCCCTCTTGATTCCCTCTTTTTCATCGAGCCAATCTTTTGTTCTTGATTTTAGAAGATCTGCAAACATGATAACCCCGAGACATCATGTTTAATTCAAATCTCTATGAATACTTGATCCCATGCTACGAAATTCTTGCTGTAGATACTTCATGTTGGTAGGGATCTTTTGCCCTTAAAAGCCCTAAATTTCATCGAGCATGCTGATCGAATTTAATCAATCTTTCTCTCTGTGCCATGTTCTAAATAACTCATTCTTGCTCATGTTCAAACCCTATATGAACCATGCTCTCTCTCTAATTCCGATTTACTGGAAGTACCCTTACATGTCTACTTTAATTTGCAACTTGTTTCGTAGATTTTTCATCGACTATGTAATTAGTTATAATTTTTCAAAGTGTCCTGTGTCCAAACAAGTCAAGTTGGCATGCAATCCGATGTAGAACATTTTTCCCGCTCGAACTCAGGTGAAGTACCTGAGAACGCGACGGCTCGACACGCCGCATTCTCAGAGCCGTCGCGACCAACAACTTGTCACGTTCTGAAGGCGATAGGAGACACTATCACCTTCTGGCCGCCTGAGCAGACAACCCTGTCGCGACCCGTACAGGACCCTGTCGTGTTCCATCATGTCCCTGTCACGACCCTTACATGGGTACGTCGCATTCACAGGATTTTGCATGAAAACCCATAAAATTTATTGCTCTCACTTTCTACAATATTCTTACGCCTTTTTAACAGTCATACACGCAGTATAAACACCTGTTCTAAAATGGAGCTATATTGAATGCTTTAAAATACCTATTCACGACTTCTTTTCTATCTATGATTTCTCTTACACATGCACACACATGAACCATCCATATATGGCTGAAATCTGGCATAAATATCTCATAATGTATCTTGTAATTTATTGCAATAAAGTATATTAATCGCCCTATTTTAAAGGACTTGTATTCGCTCCTTGCGTTTTTATATACCGATATCGACGCTCCACTGTTCTAGAATTCCTCTAGAATGTCGAGCACATGTTTTTATATACACACTTTACTTGGATTGTCGTGAACTCTCCGTCGAATATTCCTTTTGCCGGACTAGTAAACCCTTGCACAAAACCTCCGTAAGTCTCCTCTGATCATGGATTCCCACATGGTCGACGAGCCGGTTGTACCCTAACACCCATTACACCTTTAGGGATCGATATGATCCAAACGGCTATTAGAAGTTCGCTCTTATCTTGAATCACGTCAGACCTCTGGACTTGTGCATAACATGGCCAGCTGGAAGATCGTGAATTCCACCTAACTGCCAATACGACGTGCGCGTGTTGTGCAACTGTTACTATCGCCTGTTTACTCGTCGCATTACGTGCAATGTCCACTAGCTCTCATCTATACTCTACTCGCTCGTCTATTCACGTTCTCTCTACTATCTTGTCTATTCGTCTAGTGCTCTTAAATATTCTTGGTACTTCATATTGGCCATCGACTGATTGTCTAAAGATACAATATAACCAATGCCTGGCAATATATAAAGGGCCCGATCTGGTCTTGGATGTGCGCTCGAAAGTGCTAGTGCCCATGGGAGTTAAATGATCAGAGTGTTTGGCATTACACTCAAGTTCTATCTATCTCGACTATCTATATGACAATCAAAACATAAAACGTGCTATACTCTCTCTATGTCTAGAATGACAAACAAGTGCTATACTCGTCGTGCTATTATTATACTTGTGCTAGTTGTGCTATGGCCATCCTACTATCCGTGCTATACTCGATACTTGTGCTATTTTTGGAAACTATACTCGATCTCGTGCTATTGCGCTATCCTGTTACCTGTTGTGCTATCTCTTGCTATATTTTGACTCTCTTATACCTGCTATCTTTAGATACTCTACCATTAAATGCGTTAATTATTTAAAGCCTGCTTAAGCCTGAGATTTAAGTCCTACTGGGCGTTATCGCTCACCCTATGTTATTTGATGTTGTGTTCTCAGGTGAGACCGAGGATGACACATACACTCACGAGGAAGGGAATGACCAAGAGTGAAGCGAGGAGTACCCCCGAGTCATTATGATATCTTAGAGTTGTAGTTAGTTATTTCCTTTTATTGCAATGTAATTGGGCCCTATAGAATGGCTCTGATATTAGTGGTTGTAACTAGACATTTGAAAAGTTATTAATGAGAAAGATTTGCTTTAGTATTATTCAATGTGCAATAGTTGATGTCTAGTATTCGCTCTATACCTTTTCTTGCAACTGCCTTCGCGCTCCGGTATTCTGCATCGGGGCGTGACAGAAGATTCAAACAATCTTTCCTTGAAGGTGTGTGTGTCAATCCAAGCATTAATGGCTGCAGGCTCACTTGCTCTTTGCTTGGACCAGACTTTCCAACGTGCATGAAGTTGTGAGACAATAGATATTTCAACGGATACTACAACGGTCAAATTATTTCAAAGAAGATAAAAGAAGACTAGTGACTCCAAGCATATAGAACTTTTTCAATGTTTTAGAAGCTTGACATCTTAGTCACCTGAAGAACAACTAGAGCTAGCTCGTCCATTCCAACTTTCCTTAGCTCTTAGCTCTCCATAGATATTGTATTGTGTTCGAGAGCTTGCGTAGATCTGAGAGAGAGAGTCATTTGAAGTAATCTTGTGTCTCTCAAACTTTGCCTTAGATCAAGTAGTGATCATAAGCTTGGTCTTGGGGCCTTTCTCATTCAACTCATTTTTCTATGAGCTTTCCTCTTCGAGTGTGAAGAGAATACCTGTTGCATCAGGTGGTGTGATTCCTCTTCTGGTAGAAAAGAGAAGGACAACTGCTGCTGGATGTGTAAGCGTCCTTAAGGGGACTATACCCTTGTCTAGTGGAATCCCAAGTGGTTACTTGGGGACTGGACGTAGGACTCTTTGGGATAGGAGATCCAAACCAGGATAAAATTTTCTGTTGTCTGTGTGTTTGTTCTCCTTGTTTTTTATTAACAATAACTCTAACTATTGATCTTAGTGTTATCTGTCAAGTGTGTTTATTTACAGAAAAAAAAATTTCTTGGAAGAATTTTTAGCAATCCATTCACCCCCCCTCTGGGCTTGCTATCTGGGAAATAAGTGGTATCAGAGCTGAGTCTCTTCGAGTAAGAAGATCCTAAGATCTTAAGAGAAAAGGTAAATGGCAACTCAAGGTTATGCAGAAGGTCAGTCTGTCAATAGACCTCTTCTATTTGACGGTGAAGATTACAACTACTGGAAGACTTGGATGGAGTTCTTCCTTCAAGGTCTCAATTTCCAGCTTTGGTCAATTATCGAAGAAGGAGACCTATTGGTAATCAACAGTAGAGAAAATTGGACAGATGAAGACAAGAAGAAAATATCCCTAAACAGCAAGCTAAAAGTATACTGTGCTGTGCACTGAGTAAGAAAGAATTCAACAGGATTTCAGCCTATAAGTCAGCTATAGAAATGTGGGAAAAGCTCAGACGCACGTATGAAGGAACTGACAAGGTGTAAGAAGCAAGAATAGACATCCTGGTAGCTCAATATGAAAGATTTCAAATGCATTCAGGAGAGTCCATCTCTCAAATGTACAGTAGATTTATAGATATCACCAACGGTTTGGCTGGGCTTGGAAAAGCTTATGAAATTGGAGACATGGTGAGAAAAATATTAAGATCTCTACTAACCTCATGGACTCCAAAGGTGACAGCCATAGAAGAAGCCAACGATCTTAGGAGAATGTCACTTGAAAAACTCATTGGGTCTTTGATGGCTCATGAGATAAACATGGAAAGGCTGGGAGAATCCTCCTGCAAGAAGAAGCACAACAATGCTCTTAAGGCAACACAGAAGACACATCGGATGAATGAAACCCTACTCAAGCAACTCAAGCAACTGGCGCTTCAGCTCTCGCAACTCAGTCGAAGCCATCATCCGGTAGGAGACGTCACCACCTCACCATGACAACACAAAACCACCAGAGGAGACAAGAAGGCTCGGAGGAGGAATAAGGAAGAAGAAAAAGGAAAGAAGAAGAAGAGGAGAAATAGGGCACCTACCTCGGTTTTGAACCGTGGCCCCAGAAACACGATGGGTCGGGCAGCACAACAAGAGCCTTGTCGCGATGGCTCCAGAGGTAGCGACACCATGTCGCAATCGACCCCAGGTCGGGACCCCAAAGTGGTCAAACCAAAGACCGGTCAAATCAGAACGCGACGGCCTGCCAGGTCACGTCAATGCTGTACATGCCTGACACCTGACAAGGCCGTTCTGATAGAAAGGACAAGTGTCAAAACGGTCAGAATGAAGTCGCGTCACCTCTAGACGGCGCGACAAGAACGCGAAGCCCACCGCCCTCGCCACCATAACACGATGGGCAAGAGTGCTGGAATAAGAACCATGTCGCGTCTAGCCCTACTATCACGACACCGTTGCGACCAGCAAGTTTGTCGCGATCTTGAGGGCGGGACCAAGGCCCAAGAGAGCCGGATCTTACATCCATATCTAGACTTTCCTTGGAAATGAATCCCTCGAGCTGTATTATATGCACCTCTTCCTTGAGGTTGCCATTTAGGAATGTGGTTTTTACATCCATTTTCTAGATCTCATAGTCATGGTGTGTTGCAATGGCCAACAAGATTCTTAAGGATTTCAGCATGGCAATGGACGAGAAGGTTTCGTCATAGTCAACACCTTGCCTTTGATGATATCCTTTAGCCACAAGCCTTGTCTTATAGGTCTCTACCTTTCCATCTACTCCAATCTTTTTCATGAAGAACCACTTGCATCCAATGGGTACATTACCCTCAGGTGGATCAACTAAGTTTCAAATCCTATTGAAGTGCATGGAATCCATCTCAGAAATCATGGCCTCTTGCCACCTTCTGAAGTCTATGCTCATAATAGCCTCCTCATAGGTCTGAGGATCTATATCCTCAAAGTCCTATCCCTTGATATGTCCCACATATCTCTTAGGAGAGATGGGCACTCTACTAGACCTACATAAAGTTGGATTTTGTGTGATAGGTTCCTGAACAGATTCTTCTTGCAGAATGGTGCTTGAGTCAAGTTCTCCAACCTCACTCAACTCTATCATGCTCCCACTATTTCCACCAAGAACGTGCTCCTTCTCAAGAAACACTACTCTCTTGACAACAAAGACCTTTTGGTCCTCAAGGTGATAGAAATAATACCCACAAGTTTCCTTGGGGTATCTCAAATATGCATCTTTTCATCCTTGATTCCAAGTTATAAGGATCATGTCTCTTAACATGGGTAGGGTAGCCCCAAATCTTAATAGCCTTAAGATCAAGATTCTTCCCTTTCCATATCTCATATAGAGTGGACACTACCACCTAGTTGGAACTCTGTTCAGAAGGTAAGTTGCGGTCTCTAGGGAATATGGGAGGTTGGTAAACTCATCATGGACCGCACCATGTCCAACAGTGGTGATTCTGCTTTTTCGATACACCATTGAGCTGAGGTTATGAGGAGGAGTCCATTGGGATAATCCCATGGTCTTTGAGGAATTGGGTGAACTCTGTACTTAAGTATTCTCCTCCCCGATCCAATCGAAGTCCTTGATACTCTTTCCAGTTTGCTTCTCCTTCATTCTTGTATTCTTTGAATTTCTCTAAAGCATTGGATTTGTACTTTATTAAGTACACATGCCCAAATCTTGAGAGATCATCAGTGAATGTAATGAAGTAGGAGAATCCACCTCTAGCATGATTGGACATAGGTCCACATACAT
>CM024760.1:52897914-52963419 GCA_014218235.1 Colocasia esculenta | reverse complement strand
CTCAAAATCGGTCTCTATTTGCGCATTTTCTTGTAGTGACTCCTGGTGATAAATAAGTTGATTCGGTGACAAATACCTTAAGTAATTCACATGGAGTCACGAATTGAGTGACAAATAAGTTGATTCCGGTGAGAAATAAGTGACCAGTGATGACAAATAAGTTGATTCTGGTGACAAATAGGTCACTCTTGGTGACAAATAAGTTGATTTCGGTGACAAATAGGTCCAATCAATCATCATATTTGCCCTGTAGTGAATTTAATGATGGTAGGCGGTTTCATGATGGTGGACCTTGGGAAGACGCGCGTGCAGGTGACGACTTGTGCTGGGTTGCTGACGTGAGCGCTTTCCACGCGGCCCAATAGAGCGCTCCCTGGCGATTCCAACGTGAAATTTATACCCGAGTATACGTGCAGCTAGCATTACTCTAGTTGAAATGAGATTGGTGCCGTGCCGAGCCGCCTTAATCATTGATGCAAGGACACACTGACACTACTCGTTAGAGAGAGACGACCCCATTATCAGTTTGACCATTCACCATTTAATCATTCATTGATCACTCTCATTAGGAAAATTACGGTGTATGTTCTTTTCTCATACAGATGTGATTCCCAAGTGATGTCCTCCAACATACCTTCTTAAGCTGGAAGCCAATTTGGCTTTTTTGAGATAGGCTACTTCGTTCATTTCAACTGATGTTTTTCAGTTGTGAAGGAGTGGTTCAACAATTGTGGTGACATGAAAGTGTCATCTTCCCCTTTGTATCTTAAGTGCTGGCATATTACTCCCGCTGAGTGTGAGGCTCCCCTTGAGTTGTTGTTTGTCAAATCTTTACATGTTCTATGGACATCATCTGTCGACATGCTCTCTATGTCTGTCGACCTAGACTTTGTCTGTCAACAACTAGACTTAGGTCTGTCGACCTAAATTGTTCAAAAAGTTTTTCTAGAAAGCTTATTCATAGATCATGGCTTCATATGTCAACAACGAGACTTAGGTCTGTAGACTTAAACTGTTCTAGGAGCTTTTCCAAAAAACTTCTTCATAGAGCATGACTTCATCTGTCGACAACCAGACTTAGGTCTGTCGACCTCTTCTTGTTGCATTACCACTTGTTGATGCTTGATCTTATTATTTTCTTGTCATATCCACTTGTTGTTTTGTTAGGTCTTCAAGAAAATTCCCTATATTAATCTTACAAAGAAACAAAAATCTTGTAAGAAATTATTATTAGCACTATAAATAGAAATTACGAAATATATTAATCTGTGACTATTCCCTATTCAGAGTTGAGTGAAGTGAAGAGTTGGCAATCATGAACGCCTTGAGCATCTTTTGTCTATGATGCTCTAAGGCTCTCCTACATATAACTTGTTTAGAAGTAGGTATCCAATCTTTTTTGGGTCCTTGAATGTTAGATAAATAAAACAACTTTTAGAAATCCATACTAAGTGTCTAGTGGTGCAGGTATGTACTGTGTGGCCTTAACTTATTACAATGAGAACAACAATATGTGTAATTTATTTTAGAAGCCTGAATGTTCTTGTCAGTTTTCTGTGGGAGTTTCTTCTGAGTGAAATCATTTTTTGTTTCTTTTACAAATTTTGGCACTGGATATTATCTGGATATTTAATTTCCTTTTCAGAAGGTTTATATCAAAGTTCTTGTTTATTGTTGCTAGATTTTGAGCCTTTTAAACAAAGAGCTAGAGATGTTTTCCTTTTGTTAAATTTTTTACAGATTCTTTTAAATATGTATTTTATTTAGTTAAAGTATTTAGTTTTTCTTCCAATTCATGATTTACAACATTTTTTTTTCTAATTCTAATATTTTGTTATTCTTGTTCTTTAAGTAGTTACATAAAAGATCATTACTATGTTTACTTTCTTTTAACTATTTTTCCTATTTTTCCATTTCACATTAAATATCAGAATTAAAGTTTTCTAAGCAAGTAAAGTTATTTTTTAGAGTCTTTAATTCTTTTACAATAATTTTATGTTTTTGGGAAAGTTCATTAAAAATTTCTTCTAAATCTTCTAATTCTGAATCTAATTCAATGCAAGAATTAAGAGAAATATCAGATTGTACCTAATCTAGTCATGCCTTGAGGGCTAGATTCACTTGCTCATCTTCAGATTATAAACTTGAAGTATCTGTGGAGAAGAGTTCTTCATTGTCTCAAGTAGCTGCCATAGCTTTCCTTTTGAATTTCTTGTGCTTTTCATATTTTCTCTACTTCTTCTTTGATTTTTCTTGTTGACTAATTTTATTGAGTATTGGACAGTCAGGCGTCAAATCTCTAGGTTGTCGATATTCATAGCAGATTCGTTCCTTTTTATTTTTGTCTTTCTTCTAGATCCTTCTTGATCCATTCTTCTTCTTCTTAAGAATCTTCTGAAGTGTTGACAAAACTTCATCTACATCACTATCTTCAGAACATGTATTTCTGAACTAGAAGAGGAAGAAGTGTAGGAAAGTGTGCAGGGGGCATTAAATGTGGGGTAGAAGTATATTTAAAAAAAAACTCATTCTCCAAAAGAACTTATCGGACCAGGATGATGTCAGTGCACATGACATTCATGCAATTCATATAAGGGCGATACTTTCTCACCTAGGGGAGCTCGTATATTCCTTGAAGCACAGAGACGATCTCACGGATGGAGGAGCTCAAGTGACTTCCCTCTAGTAGTGTTCCCACAACGGCAACCAATGACGAAGGCTCCTCCTCTCCTCGGCATCTCCTCTCCAACGCACTGCTCCCAACAGCTCCTCACAGCAGTAGTAAGGCAGCAGTTGCAGCACAAGTAGCAACAGTAAAGGCAGCATCAACAGCCGAAGCATGTAGCAGCAGCAACTAGAACAAGGTGGGAAAGACCCTCTTTCTCCCTTCTCTCTTCCCCATGAGAGAGGCTACGGGATGGAGGAGAGGAAGAGGAGAGTGGAAAAGAGAGAGAGAGGGTTGGTGGGAGAGGTCAGCTTATAGCACTCTCCCATACCCTCTATCTATATAGAGAGCATTTTTTCAAACTTCCGCACGATGCACACGTCATGCGGACATGCGTGGTACGACCCATAGTACATGCAGCCATACCTGCATTGACAGTAAGACATGATGTCACCAATTAGGGTTGGCGACATAGATCACTATCGCCAAGACTCTCTTGGCGACGGTCGATCATGTCGCCAGGAGTCCTGGCGACAGTCAACTATGTCACTAGGACATTCCTGATGATAGTCGATCATGTCACCAAGATCATCCGGTGACAATCTATTCCATCCTTGCTAAAAAAAGATCATATTGGATAACTCTTAACCAATCCTCTATCATAGTCGCATCATCCACCTTTTGTGTATGACCCTCTAGGCCCAATAGCGAGCTGGCCGTGAATTGCACCTATCAGAACCTTTATGACTCAGAACTCTTTATGATGTAGTGAATCATTATCTCTATAATGATTCACACAACTCATCAACTATAGACGTACTAAGCTACTACGCCATAGTCCCCAGACATTATAAGGGGATCAAATCCATTGGACCTTTCTGCCCACAGTTATCGTGTAACTTTAGTCCCTCATCCAACTGATATTCCTAGAGGCCATATGTTAGGCATGGTATTGTCAGGTCTATATGGAATCCATTTGATTCTCACTCTTATCGGATTTTCCCGACGAACTCTTCCCTCTCTCAATTAGATTGACCCTGGCTAGGGATTTGCCAAAGCGAGAACACATAGGATATTCCTCTCATGATACTGAGAGTGGATGATCCTCTATTGACACACAATTATCTTCGTAAGGATGGCTACCATTCCCAACAACCGGCTATACTAGATCTGGGACTTCTAGACCTGTAAGTCTGACATTAAAGAATGGAGTACTCAAACAACGCATCATTGATGTCTCATGTAACAACCTGATTTTTAAATATAAAATAAGTAAATAATAATAATAATAAATTTGTGAAGAAGTTTGATTAAATGCACATCAAACAAAAAGGCAATGAATAAAAATAGTTAATAATTGATATGGGCTAGACAACAATCGATATAGAACTATAACAACAATCGATAGAGAACAATCGATGTTTTAAGAAGCAATCGATGTTAGTTAACAATCGATGTTTAAGGACAATCGATATGCATAACAAAAATCGATGTTTAAAGAAGCAATCGATGTTAGTTAACAATCGATGTTTAAAGAAGGAATCAATGTTAGTTAACAATCAATGTTTAAGGACAATCGATATGCATAGCAACAATCGATGTTTAAGGGCAATCGATGTATCAAATCAATTGACCACGACCAAAACAAAGTAGACTTTGTATATGATGATGTTGAACTTCGGATATGACAAAGTTAGACTTCAGATATGACGAAGTTAGGATTCGGATATGACGAAGTTAGCTTCGACTGACCATGACCACAAAGATGGACTTCGTATATGACGAAGTTGGACTTCGGATATGACGAAGTTAGACTTCGGATATGACGAAGTTAGCTTCGACTGACCACAACCAAAATGAAGTGAACTTTGTATATGATGAAGTTGGACTTCAGATATGACGAAGTTAGACTTCGGATATGATGAAGTTAGACTTCGGATATGACGAAGTTAGCTTTGACTGATCACGACCAAAATGAAGTGGACTTCGTATATGACGAAGTTAGACTTCGGATATGACAAAGTTAGCTTCAACTGTTCATGACGAAATCATATATGGCTTCAGATATGACGAAGTAGACTTCGAATATGACAAAGTGGAACTTTGTATATGATGAAGTCAATTTCGACTGTCCATAACTAAATCGTGTATGACTTCGTATATGACGAAGTTATCGGTCATTTTTAAACTATAAAATACATGTTAATTTTATAGCCAATAATAAAAAGGAGTTGGTTAAGATAAACATGGAAGTAGGGACCATAAAACATGACTGAATCCAATAGTGGATTCTGAACTTGATCCCTAGAACTAAACCAAATAGGAAGACCTATTACGGAAACGATTCTTATGGAAGTTGTGGAACATAATAGGACTCCTACCAAGAGTTAGGAAACTATAAACCCACCTGGAGATTTAACCTGTTGGCCCACTTGGTTGGCAGCAAGGATAACCTAGAGGGGGGGGGGGTGAATAGGAAATCTGAAAACACAAATTAAAAATCAAACACTTGAAACTTTGGTTAGTGAAAGTAAATGTGTGTGCTAAAGAGTAACAATGCGGAAGCAATTAAAAAAAAACAATCACACACATGAAGACATAGAATTTTATCCTGGTTCGGTACTTCCCTAATGGAAGACCTACGTCCAGTCCCTAAGCAAATCTTGGGATTTCACTAATTAGGATACAACCCCCCCAAGGATATATAAATCCTCAGCTCCCCGCTGGTCCTCTTTCTTTCCGAGTAGGAACGAAACTCACTTTTGTTACAGGTCCACAAGCCACCCTCCTGGAACTAAGCTAGTGCGGTTCTGCTAGACTTAAACCCCCAGCTAGGTTCGGCTGACACCAACCCCAGCTAGGTTTTTCCCTTCACCCAAAGGGAACACTGTGTACAGCCCCACAATTGGATAGAATGCACCAGCACCCCGCTGGTCTTCTCTTCACTCAAGAAGAGGAACACTATATATAGTCATACAGCTGAACACAAGTCTTTCTTAGAAAAGAAAGAACAGACTAAGAGCTATACAAGATGAACACTAAGGAACTCAAACTCTCAGCTCACAGACTCTCCCCCAGATTTACAATGATGCACAGAGAGAGTAAAGAGTGGAAAGAAGCTTGAATGCTTGAAGGCTTCAGATGGTTGCTTGTGCGCACACTTCTTCTTGAGCTCAAGCTCTTTCTCTCTTGCATTGAGTGTGTATGGTGTTGAGGCTTCTCACTGGATGTGCACTCCTTAAATGATTTTCAAGTTTGCTCTATTATCTTGTTCTTCATAGCCTTCATCCTTATATGGAGGAAGAAGAGATCCGTTGACAGATGGCTGTTGGAGTTCTTGGATCCGTTAAGACTCTTTCTAGCCCTTGTTCTTCTTCTTCTTCTTCTTCTTCTATCTTTGTGTCTAATGAATGCTTGCTTGAGTCTTAATGGATTCCTCATGTGAAACCTAGACTCCTGCAAACCTTTAATGCATGGAAGAGAATGTTAGACTTCAGAAGTATTGCGTCAAATAGCCCAAACCTTTTTATGTTCAGAGGCTCATGATTTTTGCTGACATCCAGATATGTTAGGTAAGGCCTTTGCTTTTTAGCATAAGGAAGGAGTCCTTTTAGTCCTTATTTTTTGCTGACTCCTTTTCATACCTACCCTCATAAGATAGAAGGTACACAACATAAATATCTTCAGTCAGACAGAGAAATAATAAGTTAAAGATATGAAGTACATTTAAACTTTCATTTTGGGTGTCAAAAACATTTTGAAATATTTGAAGGCTAATCTATGTGAGTCATAAAAACAA
Source organism: Colocasia esculenta (assembly GCA_014218235.1). Lineage (NCBI taxonomy): Eukaryota > Viridiplantae > Streptophyta > Magnoliopsida > Alismatales > Araceae > Colocasia > Colocasia esculenta. Next base: position 52,956,955 of record CM024760.1, on the reverse strand, counting down.
TCGATATGAAATTATGTTTATAACACCAATCATTATGATATAACAACAATCGATATGAAATATAATATTTGTTAAGCAATCGATGTATTATAACAACAATCGATTGAATGTTCATCAATCGATAAAATGTTCATCAATCTATATGAGATGATCGATTGGTCAAGGAAACAATGTAAACGGTCGAATTGAAGCTTCGGCTTGCCAAAATATAACACAATAAGTTGAAGTGAAGCTTCAGATATGACGAAGTATAAATTCGGATATGACGAAGTGAAGCTTTGTATAAAATAGATTATAATGCTGTCGGTGGAAGTGAAACTTTGAATATGATGAAGTTAGCTTCAGATATGACGAAGTGAACTTCAGATATGACAAAGTATAACTTCGGATGAACAGAAAATAATGTTGTTGGTCGAAGTGAACTTCGTATAGAACTTCGAATATGATGAAGTTAACTTCGGATGAACAGAAAATAACGTTGTTAGTCGAAGCTGAAACATGCAGTTAGTCGAAGTGAACTTCGTATAGAACTTCGGATATGACGAAGTTAGCTTCGTATATGACAAAGTTGGACTTCGACTTATCACAACCAAAAGCGTGCATGATGAAGTGTAACTTTGTATATGATGAAGTGGACTTTGGATATGACGAATCTAGTTTTGTATATGACGAAGTAAGCTTCGACTGAACATGATCAACATGCATGACAAAGTTGAAACTCAGTATAAATCTATAATGATAATGCAAGAATATATTGTATTCATGGGAGAAACATGATATAAAATATATTAATGATATTTTAAGTTAAACATGGGTTTTTTTATCACCAAAATAAAGGGTAAAATATAGGAGTGGTTCAACAATCTCCTCCTTTTTGGTGATGACAAAACTCATGTAAATTTTTTGACATAAACATAAAGTCGAGCATTAAATAGAAAATTCATGGATAAAATACTCTTCCCCTTTTTGTCAATAACAAAAAAGGAAGGATCTTACCATTTTTATTCACCTCTTTTATAAGGACTTCTTACCAATACTGCATGTGAGTTTGAAAGAGAGGGGTTCAACAATGAGTGTCATGAACATGTAACTCTCCCTTAGTCTATGCTCCCCCTAAATGTGTGGCTTGAAGAATTTTCAATCTTATTTTTATCTATCGACCAGTTTGATGTTATCTGTCAACCTGTGTTGTATGTGTGTTGACCTGTGTTGCTTGTGTGCTGACCTGTGTTGCATGTGTGTCGACCTATGTTGCTTGTGTGTTGACGAGTCTTCATCTTTTGACATCTCCTGTGCATTTCCACTTGTTGTTGTGTTGGGAGATCTTCACGAAGATTCTTTACAATGATCTATATAAAAGTACTTGGGAGAATTTTGTTAGCATCATTTAAAGAGATATTAAGAATAGAATAAATCTGTGACTACTCCCCCTTCCTATATGAGTTGGATGAAGAGCTGGCAGTCACCAATGCCTTAAGCATCCTTTGTTTCTGATGCTCTAAGGCTACCCTGCAAACAACTTATTCAAAAGTAGGTACCCAAGTCTTTTTGGATCCTTGATGGTTAGATGCATAAAAATATCCTTTAGGAATCCATACTAAGTGCTTAGTAGTGCAAGAATTAACTGTGTGGTCTAACTTATTGCAATGAGAGAAACAATGAATATAATTTGTTTTATAGGCCAATGTGTTCTTATTTTTCTTTTGAGAGCATTTGTTTACCAGTGACCTTTTTCTGAGGCATCTTAGTTTCTTTCACAAATTTTGACAATGGGTATTTTTTAGGATTCTTAAATTGTTTTCCTTTTCAGGAGGTTCGTATCCAAGACCTTGTTTATTGTTGCCAAATTTTGAGCCTTTTAAGCATAGAGCTAGATATGTTTTACTTTTTGTTAATTTTCAAACTGATTCTTTTAAATAATATTTTCTTCAGTTAGAGTTTTCAATTTTTTTCTAACTCTAATTTTTCATTGTTCTTGCTCTTTAATCTTCATTCAAAAGATAATTATTATTTTACTTTCCTTTAACTGTGTTTCTAATTGTTCCATTTCGGATTTAAGATCAGAATTAGTGTTTTCTAAACAAGTAAGGTTACTTTTAATATTTTTTAATTCTTTCACAACAACCTTGTGTTTATCATAAAGTTCATTAAAAAAATCTTCTATGTCTTCAGACTCTAACCCTAAATCAAAGCAAATGTACCTCATCTGGTCCTGCCATGAGGGCTGGACTGACCTGCTCTTTTTCTGAATCTAAGCTTGATGAATCTGAAGTGAAGACTTCTTCATTATCTCAAGCAGCTGCCATGGCTTTCCTTTTGTATTTCTTGTGCTTTTCATCACTTCTTTGCTTCTTCTTGGATTTATCTTGTTGACCAGTTTTCTTGAGCCTTGAACAATCTGGCCTTAGATGTCCAGGCTTCCTACATTCATAACAGGCTGGTTCCTTTTTCCTTTTGTCTTTCTTCTGGATTCTTCTTGATCCATTCTTCTTCTTATTAAAGATGTTCTAAAGCTTTGACAAGACATCATCAACATCACTATCTTCAGAACCTGCATTTTCTAAACTAGAAGAAGAAGAAGAGGAAGGAGCAGCTATGACTTTAAAAGCATTAGTGACATTTTTCTTTGATGTGCTTATATATAGTCGCTCCATGTTAATCTCATGTGCCATCAATGACCCTATAAACTTTTCTAATGACATAGTTGTAAGGTTATTAGCTTCTTCGATGGCTGTCACTTTAGGTGTCCACTGTTTGGTAGGGATCTGAGAATTTTTCTTACCATATCACCAGTGTTGTATACCTTTCCAAGTCCTACAAGACCATTAGTTATATTAGTAAATCTGCTATACATTTGGGTAATGGTCTCACCTGTCATCATTTGGAACTTCTCATATTGAGTGACCAGGATGCCAATCCTAGTTTCCTTCACTTTGTCAGTTCCCTCATATGTGAGTTTTAGCTTGTCCCACATTTCCATGGCTGATTTGAATGCTGAAATCCTATTCAATTCACTTCTTATCAGAGCACAAAAAATGAGGTTCTTGGCTTTACTGTTCTGTGAGAGCAATTTCTGTCATTGTCTATCCACTCCTCTCTTGGGTTGAGAAACTATCAGGTCTCCTTTTTCAATGATAGTTCATAGTTGATAATCATAACCCTAGAGGAAAAACTCCATCCTTATTTTCCAATAGTTGTAATCTTCTCCATTAACAAAGGTGGTCTATTGACAGATTGGCCTTCAGCAAATCGTTGAGCTGCCATTGATCTTTGCTCTTTAGATCCTGAGATCTACTTGCTTGAAGAGACTTGGCTCTAATAACACTTGTTGGCCCACTTGGTTGGCAGCAAGGATAACCTAGAGGGGAGGGGAGGAGGTGAATAGGAAATCTAAAAACACAGATTAAAAATTGAACAACTTGAAACTTTGGTTAGTGAAAGTAAACGTGTGTGCTAAAGAGTAGCAATGCGGAAGCAATTAAAAAAAAAACAATCACACACATGAACACAAAGAATTTTATCCTGGTTCGGTACTTCCCCAATGGAAGACCTACGTCTAGTCCCCTAGCAAATCTTGAGATTTCACTAACCAGGGTGCAATCCCCCCAAGGATATACAAAGCCCCAGATCCCCGTTGGTCCTCTTCTTTTCCGAGTAGGAACGAAACTCACTTCTGTTACAGATCAAGAAGCCACCCTCTTGGAACAAACCCCAGTGCGGTTCTGCTAGACTTAAACCCCTAGCTAGGTTTTGCTGACACCAACCCCAGTTAGGTTCTTCCCTTCATCCAAGGGGAACACTGTGTACAGTCCCACAGTCGGATAGAATCCATCAGCACCTCACTGGTCTTCTGTTTACACATGAAGAGGAACACTATATACAGTTCTACAGCTGGACACCAGTCTTTCCTAGGAAAGAAATAATGGACTAAGAGCTATACAAGATGAATACTAAGGAACTCAAACTCTCAGCTCACAGACTCTCCCCAGATTTACAATGATGCACAGAGAGAGTGAAGAGATGAAAGAAGCTTGAATGCTTGAAGGCTTCAGATGGTTGCTTGCACGCACACTTCTTTTTGGGCTCGAGCTCTTTCTCTCTTGCTTTGAGTGTGTATGACATTGAGGCTTCTCACAGGATGTACACTCCTTGACTGATTTTCAGGTTTGCTCTATTATCTTATTCTTCATAGCCTTCAATATTGTAAGGCCCTCGAATTTTGCTCTGTTATTTAGATTTTGGTCATGTGATGTTTAGATGATGTGTATGTCACGCCCCAACGCGGAATATCGGAGCGCGAAGGCAGTTGCAAGAAAAGGTATAGAGCAAGTACTAGACATCAAACCATTGCATATTGAATAATGCTAAAGTAAATCTTTCTCATTAATAACTTTTCTGTGTCTAGTTACAACCACTAATATCAGAGCCATTCTACAGGGCCCAATTACATTGCAATAAAAGAAAATAACTAACTAGAACTCTAAGATAACATAATGACTCAAGGGTACTCCTGGCTTCACTCTTGGTCATTCCCTTCCTCGTGAGTGTATGTGTCATCCTCGGTCTCACCTGAGAACACAACATCAAATAACGTAGGGTGAGCGATAACGCCCAGTAGGACTTAAATCTCAGGCTCAAGCAGGCTTTAAATAATTAACGCATTTAATGGCAGAGTGTCTAGAGATAGCAGGTACAAGAGAGTCAAATATAGTAAGAGATAGCACAACAGGTAACAAGATAGCACAATAGCACGAGATCGCGTATAGTTTCCAAAATAGCACAAGTATCGAGTATAGCACGAATAGCAGAATGGCCATAGCACAACTAGCACAAGTATAGTAATAGCACGACGAGTATAGCACTTGTTTGTCATTCTAGACATCGAGAGAGTATAGCACGTTTTGTGTTTTTGATTGTCATATAGATAGTCGAGATAGATAGCACTTGAGTGTAATGCCAAACACTCTGATCATTTAACTCCCATGGGCACTAGCACTTTCGGGCGCACATCCCAGGACCAGATCGGGCCCTTTATATATTGCCAGGCATTGGTTATATTGTTTATCTTTAGACAATCAGTCAATGGCCAGTATAGAGTACCAAGAAATAGATAAGAGCACTAGATGAATAGACGAGATAGTGGAGTGAACGTGAATAGGTGAGCGAGTAGAGTATAGATGAGAGCTAATGGACATTGCATGTAATACGTCGAGTAATCAGGCGATAGTAACAGTTGCACAACACGCGCACTTAGTGTTGGCAGTCAGGTGGAACTCACGACCCTACCACTGGCCTTGTTATGCACAGGTCCAGAGGTCCGGCGTGATTTAAGACGAGAGTGAATCTCTAATAGCCGTTTGGATCATATAGATCCCTAAGGGTATCGTAGGTATTAGGGTACAACCGGCTCGTCGACCATGTGGGAATCCATGATCAGAGGAGACTTACGGAGGCCTTGTGCAAGAGTTCACTAGTCCGGCGAAAGGAATATCCGACGGAGAGTTCACCACAAGCCAAGTAAAGTGTGTATATAAAACATGTGCTCGACGTTCTAGAGGAAATCTAGAACAGTGGAGCGTCGATATCGGTATATAAACAACGCAAGAAACGAATACAAGTCCTTTAAAATAGGGCAATTACTATACTTTATTTCGGTAATTTACCAGATACATTATGAGATATTTTCTGCAAGATTTCAGCCATAAATGGATGGTTCAAGTGTGTGCAAGTGCAAGAGAAATCATAGATAGAAATAAGTCGTGAACATGTATTTTAAACCATTCAATATAGCACCATTTTTAAGTAGGGTTTTTACTAGGGGTATAACGGTAAGAAGGCGTAAGGATTATTTAGAAAGTGACAAAAATATTTTTCATGGGTTTTCAGGCAAAACTCTGAGAAGGCGACATAGGCCTGTATAGAAGGCGACAGGAGCAGAGCAGATCGCGACAGGGGGTTACACAGAAGGCGACAGAGCTGTCTTGCTCAGGCGGCCAGAACGCGACGGGTGTCCTGTCGCGTTGAGAACGCGACAAGAAGGGCGTCGCGACGGGCTTGAGAAGGCGACGTGTCGGGCAGTCGCTTTCTCAGGTCCGTGGCCTGAGTCTGACAGAGTTCTGCTCTGTCTTGGATTGCGGTCCAGAAACTTGCCTTTTTGACATAGGGTAGTTCAGAAAATCATAACTAATTGTATACATGATGAAAAATCATGAAATCAGGGGCAAATGAAACTAGACATGCGAGAGTACTTCCAGTAAATAGGAATTCGAGAGAGAGCATGGTTTGAACATGGTTTGAGGACGAACAAGAACAAGTAACATAGAACATGCTACAGGGAGTAAGATCGATTTAATTCGAGTAACATGCTCAACGAAATTTAGGCCTTTTAGGGGCAAAAGATGCCTATCTTGCATCAGTATCTCCATAAAAATATGGAGGCATGAGATAGAGTATGCAAGGAGATATGAATTAAGCATGAAGGTTCGGGGTCATAAGAGTTGCAGAACATGAAAAATCAAAAACTAAAGATATACTCGATGGAAAATTATGAAACTTGAGGGTTTCGTTCCTGGTAGATGATACATCCTACAGAAAAAGTTTCATGATTTATGCTTGTGAGAATGCCTACCTTGACTCGATTTATCTTCTAGGGCTAGAACTTGAAGAACGGGGTTGAGAGCTTGAAACCTTCTTCTTCCCACGAAATCTCCTCCTCCTTGGCCTCTCCTCCTGGTCCAGGAATCCTTTGGCACGAGCTTGGGTCGGCCATGAGGGTTTTAGGAGAGTATTTAAGCTTCTCCTCTTTCTATTTCCTAATAGGACTCTAACTCCTATAAAATTCCGAATTTCCTCTTTCCTAACCTCCTTCCAAGCTTTCCAATCCCAATTTAAACTTGGAAGAGATCCAAATTCGTGCTAATCCATATGGGGTAGGTTTAGGAATCCAACTCCTACTCAAACTTCCTATTTAATGCATTAAATACCTCTTTTCTATTTAGGTAATAATTTAGTTACGAATTTAGGGTATTTTCCTATTATTCTCTTTTATAAATTCTTATTTTTGACCCAATAATTTCTAGAAGATCATTAAGCAAAGCCCATTACTCTTTTCCATCTAATGGGTTTTATTTAATGCTCTGTTTAAATATCCATTTAGCTAGGTTTTAAATTCTTTATTTAATTTTTATTTTTCGTAAAAATTCAGGTTGCTACAGTGTAAGTAGCTATGTGTATATATGTATATGTATAAATACGTATATTTATTTCTGTACATATTCTAATTAAATAATGTTGTACATGTATATATGCTTGTTTATTTATGTACATATTGTTTTTCTTCATATTGTATAGATGGTGTTTAAGTTATACCTTACATTGCATGTATATGTATATGGTGAATGTGTTTTTGGTCATTTATGTGTTCTGGCCGAAGTGCATGTAAACCTCAACATGCATGGACGTTTAAAGGGAGTCGACATCCAGATCGATGGACGCCAACTCCCAGTAGACGGCCAGAAATGTGGACGTCTATTTCCCAGAAATTGTGCGGCTTCAGATCTGAAAACGGTTGCGTTTCCTTCGGTTCTTGATTTGGAAACCTCCGTCCAACAGTAGGATTCCTACCCTAATGCGTACCTGACCCCTTAGGTTCTATAAAAACTCATTCTTCTGGACGGATTAGGTCTTTTTGGCTCTTGTCAAAACCATAGAACTATTTGTGCGAAACCTGAACTTTGGAGGCTTCGATTCAGTGTTGTGGTGCATCTCCTAGCGATCTACATCGACTGGGGGAGACTTTGAACATCTGTGAAGCTTCCCCGACTCCGGCGTGCAACATATTCCATCACAGAAGCCGGTTCGAGGGGAGATTTGGGCACTCTTGGCTTGACCGAGGAGAGCATCTTTGACAATTAAATCTCATCTAGCAATTTTTCTAGGGCAAAGTAACCTTTGTACATCATCCCTACACATGTCTTCTAGGTCCCAGGTATTTTACAGAATTTTCCTCGTGTCCTGGAACCCCCATTCACCATGGTTTGTGCGAGTAGTCTGCACCTTTGCAGATCGGAACTTAATGGCCAGCTTGCTGCCGTTAAGATCCAGTGTTAGCGGCAACATCGTGTACCGTTAACCGGTTGGCAGCAACCTTTGTGCCACCAAGTTCATCAGATCTTTTATAGAATCCATATTTGATCTTTATAGTGTATTTTTCGGACTTCTGGATGTGTGTACATGCTGTGAGAATTATCTTAGGTCAAGTACAATCAGTAGGTCATATCATGAGGATATAACGAATTTCTGTGATTTGTGTTAATTATTAAAATTCCTGAAATTGAATTGTGAGCATAATATGACCATGTTTAATCTTGTGTAAATAGATCTGTTGTGAGTTAGGGTTTCATAATTTTTCCATGATAGCATGATGACTGATTGCAGGTTTCTGAACTGTTATAACCGACTGTATAAATGTAAACCCTGCTAAATGAGGTTCTTAGTGAAAATGCATGATATCTATTTTAATTATTATAATTAGTGTGTAAATCCGAAAAATATGAAAAAATTGAGCATGTGATATGTTTACTGTTTAGAACCTGTGATAAAAATTTGGTTCTGTTTTGATAACATGAAATGTGATTACTAGTTTAACCATGGAAATTAGTCATGTTGAACACGTTAAGCTTAATTTGGTATGATTCAATAGTTACCAGCATGAATAGGCTTGTGTATAAGTTTAATGCCATTATGAAACAGTAATAGCATGCTCTGCAAACTGATCCATGTATAAGTGTTAAAAGTGAATGTGTGTGTGTCCAAATGCATGTGAATAATATGACAATGTGATAATGTGAAAATGAGTAAACTGTGCCGTTAGTGACACTGCTACCATAGAGGGCTGTGGAACTGTACCGTAGTAAAGTCCCTACGGGAAGGTTCAATGTGAGTGATATCCTAAGGGCATTAGGATGAAATCCTGGAGGTGGACAAGTACCACTGGTTAGGGTGGAGAGTGCTTCTCCTGGTTCTGCGCAGTTAACCAAGATCTATCACTGTGTTGCCTAGGTGATAGGTATGTATATGTGTATATGTGTGTCCTTCTAGTGGTGGTTTGGACTATGTGTCACGACAACTAAGTGTAATATGTGAATATGATCATGTGAAATGTGCAACGTGAATTATGAGCATGTGAAAGTGTTAAGTGAATGTGTTATCATGTGAAATAGTGTAATCCCATGTGAATGTGTTAAATTCATGTCAAAACAGCAAGTAAAATATGTGTACAATTGTGTTAAATACATGAGAAAATGAATAGAATCTATACTAGGTATGCTATTTACTTTATGTATAATTTCATGCTTAAATTGTGTATAGTTGCAATATGGTTTGAATGAGATTTAAATCTTTGAAGCATGTTGAACAAAAGGTGTAGAAAGCATGTGTAGGATTAGTATATTAGATTGCTTAATGCCATAAGCATGAACCATGCGTTCTATTACTATAAGTTTCCATGAATAATAGTTAAATCGTATGAAGCATGCAACATGTGTTACTATCTAGTGTTAATAAATAACATGTGCATATGATTTGTATAAGGGTGTTGTGCATAGATTGCTTGCTGGGTCTATTAGACTCATACTTGCTTCGGCGTACAGGTGTGACAGGTGTCTCCACTTCTGAGGAGGAGATAGTTAGGAGCGACTCCGAGCGGGAGGAGTAGTTATTGTTGTGGAGATTTCTATATTGTACTTCATTTTCGTAAGTATGTAATCAATAAATGATGTATTTCATATGAACAATGTAAATTATGTTGGAGTTGTAATAATGTGAGCATATGTATTTCTTTTATGCTATATGGACTGTGGATAGAATGTTGATGATGGAATAAGATTTTTATTTTATTTCCGCTGTAATCTTTTGTTATTCATGTACATCTCAATCTAATGTTAGTGTTGGGTAAATGTCCCACTGTGACGGCATTCTTTATACCGACATGGATTGGTATAATCATACCAGTATAAGGAGGTTCGTTACATATATGGAGGAAGAAGAGATTCGTTGATAGATGGACGTTGGAGTTCTTGGATCCGTTGAGACTCTTTCTAGCCCTTGTTCTTCTTCTTCTTCTTCTATCTTTGTGTGTAACATATACTTGCTTGAGTCTTAACGGATTCCTCATGTGAAACCTAGACTCCTGCTGACATTTAATGCATGCAAGAGAATGTTAGACTTCAGAAGTATTGTGTCAGATAGCCATACCTTTTTATGTGCAGAGGTCATGATTTTCGCTGACATCCAAATATGTTAGGTAAGGCCTTTACTTTTTAGCATAAGGAAGGAGTCCTTTTAGTCCTTATTTTATACTGTCTCCTTTTCTTACCTACCCTGATAAGATAGAAGGTACACAGTAGAAAGATCTTCAGTCAGACAGAGAAATAATAAGTTAAACATATGAAGTACATTTGAACTTTCATTTTGGGTGCCAAAGGCATTTTGAAATATTTGAAAGCTAATAGATGTGAGTCATAACACATCATTCCCAATGATAAAGATGTCATCCACATACAATACCAAAAAGGTGATAGTGCTCCCACTTACCTTCTTGTACACACAAGGATCATCTTCGTTCTTAACGAAGTCATACGATTTGATTGCCTCATCAAACCTTATGTTCTAACTTTGGGAAGTTTGATTTAGTCCATAAATGAACCTAAGCAACCTGAACACTGTAACGACCTTGAGAACCCAACTCTCGACCCAAGCCGAGGACCTGATTTTCGCAGTTGCCGCCCATGGATACGGGGACCCAGAAGGGCTATAAGGCAAGTCTAATAGAATATGTAAAGGAAATAAACGTCAACTACTAAACTAGGAGCACACACGCGGAAGCAGAAAAGAGAAGAGCGAGACTGCTACGTAACGCTCTAGGTGCAGTCCCAACACGCAATGAGTACAAGTAAGCAAAGGGGAAGAACAAGGCCCTTAGGGGCATACCCTGAGGGTGAAGTACAACTGAAGAAAAGGGGAGTCCCACTACTAGATACGAGGACGGCGACGACTGCTCCATCTAGTCCGCCCGACGCGCACCCTGCCTCTATTGGGAAGTCTCACCTGCAAAAAGGAGGGATGAGATTTACAACAAAAGCTTAGTAGGGACTACCAATCTCCTACTGGATCTAACAGACAAGAATAATATATATAATTAAAGTAAATGACAGCAGTTATAAATTCTAACCTACACAGTAAATTGCGGAAGCGAAAATACTAACTAGCAACAGTACGGAAAGGGACAACACTGTCAGCAACTCCGTATGACCTGCAAGTCATGACCACCACATGGCTGGTAACACAAACAGAGAGAACCCTGCCTGGACAAGCGACACTAGCTACGTAAATGTCACGCCCCGATGCGGAATATCGGAACGTGAGGCAGTTGCAAGTAAACGGTATAGAGCGAGGACTAGACATCAAACCATTGAACAAGAATAAATACTAAAACAAATTCATTCATTAATAATCTTTCAAATGTCTAGTTACAACCACTAATATCAGAGCCAATCTATTGGGCCCAATTTTATTGAAATAAAGCAAAGGACTAAACTAGGACTCTATCATAGTACTAGGACACTAGGGCACTCGTGACGTCACTCCTGGTCATTCCCGTCCTCTTGAGTGTATAGTTCATCCTCGGTCTCACTATAGAACACAACGACAAATAACGCAGGGTGAGCGATAATGCCCAGTAGGACTTAAATCTCAATGGTCAAGCAGGCTTTAAATGATTAATGTGTTAAAAGGCAGAGTAACTAATGATAGAGCGAGAGAGTCAAGATAGCAGGATAGCATGTGAACGAAATAGCACAACATTCCAAATATAGCACGAACGTCAATTATAGCACGAATAGTAAGATGGCCATAGCACAATAGCACAAAGTATAGCAATAGCACAACGAGTATAGCATAGCACTTTTGTTGTCAACAGACAACGAGAGAATATAGCACTTTTGATTGTCATTAGATTAATCTAGATAGTATGGCACTTGGATGTAATGCCGACAACCTGATCATTTAACTCCCATGGGCAAATGGCACTTTCAGGCGCTCTCCCTAGGACCAGATCGGGCCCCATTGCTTTGGCATTGGTTATATTGTTTATCTTTAGACAATCAGTCAATGGCCAATACAGAGTACCAAGAATTATATGTGAATAGATGAGATAGCAGAGTGAATGTGAATAGATGAGCGAGGAGAGTATAGATGAGAGCTAGTGGACATTGCACGTAACATGTCGAGTAAATAGGCGATAGTAACAGTTGCACAACACGCGCACTCGGTGTTGGCAGTCAGGTGAAATTCACAACCCTACCACTGGCCATGTTAAGCACAGGTCCAGAGGTCCGGCGTGATTCAAGATAAGAGCAAGCTTCTAATAGCCATTTGGATCATATCGATCCCTAAAGGGGTATCATAGGTGTTAGGGTACAACCGGCTCGTTGACTATGTGGGAACCCATGGACAGAGGAGACTTATGGAGGCCTTGAACAAGACTCACTAGTCCGGCAGAAGGAATATCCGACGAAGAGTTCGTCCAAGTCAAGAGAGTGTGTATATATAGAAACAAGTGCTCGACGTTCTAGAGGAGTTCTAAAACAGTGGAGCGTCAAGATAGGTGTTCCAAAACATCGCGGGGAAACGTACACATGTAGGAATTAAGCATGAGGAAATTTAATTACATAAATTACCTGATATATTATGTAACATGTTCACGCCAATTAGGCCATATTTGGATGGTTTCAAAGTGTGTGCATGTGACATGAAATCATAGATGGAAATTAGTCGTGTGTATGTATTTTAAATCACATAGAAATGTTCAATGTATATTAAGTGAAATTACTGCGGGTATAACTAGGATTAAAGGGTATAAGCACAATAGACAATTAGAGCATTTCAAATCAGGGGTTTTTCTGCAAAATCTTGTGAACGTGACGCAGCCCAGTAAGGCTCGCGACGGGTACAGGGTAGATCGCGACAGGTGTTTAGATGGATCGCGACGGGTCGGTCATGACAGGTAGTCAGAACGCGACAGGGGCATGTATGGGTCGCGACGAGTCGGTCAGGCTAGGCACAGTGATCGCGACGGCGATGCCTGTCACGTTCAGGACGCGACTGGGAGACTATCGCAACCAGACCACTAAACGCGGCCTATCGGGCCGTCACGTTCTGGTGGTCTGTGCCCGAGTCCGACAGGAAGCAGACATGTCTTGGATTGCGGTCCAGAGTTTTCCTTCTTGACACAGAGGGATTCAAAAATATAGAACTAATTGTACAAGTGATGAAAAATCATGAAACAAGTTGCTAACGAATCCAGACATGCAATAGTATTCCCAGTAATTAGGAATTGGTAAACAGTCATGGTTTCGACATGGTTTAATCAGATCAAACATGGAGGATAGAATACTGGAAACAATTGAGATGCAACATTTAATTCGCAATACATGGTGGATGGAATTTAGGGCTTTTAGGGGCTAAAGAAGCCTAACATCCGTCAGTCCTTACAGTAAAAATCTCATGGCATGAGGACGAGTATACATGAAGATATGAATTTAAGAAGAGGGTTCGGGGTCATGAAGTTCACCGAACTTTGAAAATTTAGAACTAGAGATTTGCTCGATGGAAAAATATGAAACGAAAGGGCTTTTCTTCCTGACAGACAAGACATCCTACAGAAAACTTTTCATGGTTATGCTCGTGAGAATGCCTACCTTTGGTGATTTTTCTCTCCTAGGGCAAGAATGTGAAGAACTCGGAGAAGAACGTAAGTGCTCCTCCTTCTCCACGATTTCTCCTCCTCTTGGCCTCTCCTCCTGGTCCAGCAACCTCTTGGCACGAGCTAGGGCCGGCCATGAGGGTTTTAGGAGAGTATTTAAGCTTCTCCTCTTTCCCTTTCCTAGTTTAAGTCTAATTCCTATTTAATTCCGAGTTCCCTATTTTCCTCTCCCCATTTAAAGCAAGAGATCTCCTAATTGGGTTGAGAGAGAAGGGATTTCGTGGCCAAGCAATTGAGGTAGGTTTAGGATTCCAAATCCAACTCAAATCACTTATTTAAATGCATTAAATACTCTCTTTTGATTTAAGTAATATTTTAGTTACGAATTTTGGATATGTTTCTATTATTCCCCTTTTTAAAACCTCTATTTTAGCCCACTACTTTCTAATGGGCCCATTTAACAAAGCCCATTACTTATGTTCATTTGATGGGTTTTATTTATTTCTCTTTTCCTTGATTTTTCTAATTAATTAGTTTTCTTTTATTTGATTTTCCAATTATCAAGATTTTAATATTATGCAATTTTTTTTAAATTTTAAATTTCTCGAAAAATCGGGTTACTATAGTAAACCACTACCACTAGTCAACTGGGCAGGAGCATCCACTGACGTCTTACCCTTGACCCAGGTTCAGACCTCCACATCTCGTCAGAGTGGAGGCAGGAACACAAAGTAACCACAACAGTAACCGCCGTAGTCTGGCTGAACTACGGTCTCATGCCTGGCCTCTCTAGGTGGTTCCGGGGCCATAAAGAGCGAGGCAGTGAGAAGGAGGACTAGCTGGCTTGCATCGGGAAGAACTCTGAACGACCTCGGTGTCTCAGACCAACTACAAGAGCTCTGCAAATGACTCGACGCCGCTATCCTAACCAACGTTTTTCCCTCTGCTCCAGAGTCCGTGACTCGAGCACGCTCATCGCCTGAAGCACTCCTTCAACGGGCACACAAGGACGGGGGTCCCAGGTAAATGGTAACAACCTCTCACGGTACAAGCCCTCAGGTGCCAAGCACCGGGTGAACGACTAGTGTAGGACCATACTAGGAACTAGCACTGGTGCAATAGGTACAGAAAGAACCAAGAATGACCAAGACTCAATGAGAAACGGACTTCGCATGAACTTACCTGTGTCTGTCACTATCGTGATGCCCAGGGCTGTTGCGACACTATCGCTCGTCACGACAAGGTCGCGACACCCAAGGTAGTCACGATGCTGTCGCGACGCCCAGGGCTGTCACGACACCATTGCGACCCTTAGACCGGTCGTGATCTCAGACAGAGGGGGGTCCCGGGATAGTCCTCCCAAGGATCACCCCAACAATGCCATAAACCACAACATTCGGGGGAGGGGAGCATGGGAGACTCTAGGAAAGCGTGTAAACAAAGCAAACCACCCTCAAACCCCACAGATCATGCGTTAAACAAGAAGTTCTACGCTCAAGAAAACCTCTCCACGAACGAAGCATGGATCTCTCACCCTAAACCCCAAACGTGGCAATGAAACAAGGATCACAAGGGGGAGGGGAGCATGCTAGAATGAGAGGAAGAAGAGAAGTCCCTATCTCAAGGAGTAGAGCCAACCTGTTGGGGCCTTCTCGTAGGAATGGCCACCACCTCCTCGCTTCAAGCACCACACGGACGTCGCCTACACGAAGGAGACATCACCACCTCGCCAAGAACACCACAAAACGACCGAAGGAGACAAGAAGGCTTGGAGGAGGAAGAAGTAAGAAGAAGAAGGAAAGAAGAAGAAGAGGGGGAAATGGGGCACCTACCTCGGTTTTAAACCGATGGCCCTAAAAATGCGATGGGTCGGGGTGGCGCGACAAGAGCCTTGTCGCGATGGCTCCAGAGGTCGCGACACCATGTCGCGACTGACCCCCAGGTCGCGACCCCAAAAGCGATCAAACCAAAGACCGGTTAAACCAGAACACGACAGCCTGCCAGGTCGCGTCTACGCTGTATGCATCTGACACCCGACAAGGCCGTTCTGACAGAAAGGACAAGCATCAGAATGGTCAAAACAAAGTCACGTCGCCTCCAGATGGCGTGACAAGAATGCGACGCCCACCGCCGTCGCCACCAGAATGCGAAGGGCAAGAGTGCTGCAACAAGAACCATGTCACATCCGGCCCTGCTGTCGCGACACCGTCGTGACCAAGAAGTCTATCGTGACCTTGAGGATGGGGTCAAGGCCCAAGAGATCCGGATCTTACATCCTTCCCCCCTTAAGAGATATCATCCTCGAAATTGAAGAAAACTCGATCTCTGAAAAGGAAAGTAGTAAGGGAAAACAACATACCGATCACTCAAACAAGTATGGAAAATGCTCTGTCATCTCGCCCTCATGCTCCCAAGTGGCCTCGCCACCAACGCGGTTCTCCCAAACAACCTTGACGAGCAAAATTTGCCTCCTGCGCAACTGCTGCACTCTGCGGTCCACAACTATGATCGGGTACTCTGGCACTGACAAGTCTGGTGCAACCTCGATCTACGAGTAGTCCAACACATGTGACAGATCTACAATGTACCTCCTTAGCTGCGAAATGTGGAAAATATTGTGCACTGCTGCTAACTCTGCTGGAAGACTGAACCTGTATGTGACCTCGCCGATCCTCTCCAAGATGGGAAAAGGCCCAATATACCTTGGACTAAGCTTTCCCCTCTTACCAAACCTCATAACACCCTTGGTCGGCGAGTCCCGTTAGAACACAAGGTCACTTACCTCAAACTGCAACGGCCTCCTGCGAACATCTGCATAACTCTTCTGCTTGCTTTGTACTGCCTGTAGTCTCTGCCTGACTAAGCTGACTGTATCTGCACACTACGATACCATCGTTTGTCCCAAGAGCTGCCTCTCACCCACATCGATGTTGAACCACTCTTATATTTTACCCTTATATTTTGGTGATAACAAAACTAATGATTAATTAAATATTATTAAATATATTTAATATCATGTTTTCCTAATAAATATAAATTTATGGTATTTTGGTGATAATAAAACTTATGACAAATTAAATATTAAATAAATCTAATATCATGTTTTTCTAATAAATATAAATTTATGGCATTATTGCTGTGTGATTTACACTGAAAAGTCAAATCGATGTCTATTCAATATACATCGATTTCAGTTCACAAAGTGCCACATCGATTCTATTGAAAACATGGATTCTGTTGAAAACATCGATTTCATAAGTGAAACATCGATTTGGTCTCACATCGATTTCATAAGTGAAACATCGATTTGGTCTCACATTGATTTCAAAAGTGAAACATCGATTCGCTTCAAACATGGATTTGATCACTCAAACATCGATTTGCTTGAAAGAACATGAATTTCATAAGTGAAACATAGATTTGATCATTCAAACATCGATTTGCTTGAAAGAACATGAATTTCATAAGTGAAATATGGATTTGATCACTCAAACATCGATTTGCTTGAAAGAACATGAATTTCATAAGTGAAACATAGATTTGATCACTGAAACATCGATTTGCTTGAAAGAATATGGATTTCATAAGTGAAACATGGATTTGATCACTCAAACATCGATTTACTTGAAAGAACATGGATTTCATAAGTGAAACATGGATTTGATCATTCAAACATTGATTTGCTTGAAAGAACATGGATTTCAACATGGATTTCACTTAAACATCGATTTCCTTTATATTTCAAAATGTTTTGACATCTAGTGAAATGTCAAACATATTTCTAACATGAGATCTTTTTGCTTATCTCTCTAGATCTCTTCTTTCCTGTCAAGAAAATGTTGCCCAGCTAGCTAGCCCAGAGGGGGGGGGTGAATGGGTTATTAAAAATTAGATCTTAGATTGATACCTGTTCACTAAAAAGATTACACAACAACTTAAACGAAGGTTAGAGGTAGAGGGAATGAAACAGCAAACGCATAAAACACAGCCACAAGACACAAGGATTTTATCCTGGTTCGGAACTCCTTTCCACAGGAGACCTACGTCCAGTCCCTGAGCAATACCTCAGGATATCACTATCAAGGGTACTATCCCCCTCACGGATCCTTACACCCAGCCTCAACTGGTCTTCCTTCAACCTGAAGGGAATACAACCACCCTGGATACCACCAGGTCTTCCTTCACACAGAAGGGAATAAACCCGCCCTGGATACCACCAGGTCTTCCTTCACACAGAAGGGAATAAACCCGCCCTGGATACCACCAGGTCTTCCTTCACACAGAAGGGAATAAAACTAATAAAAGTAAGCACAAGAGCAAGCTTCAGGAACTAGCTCAAACAGCTACAATCTGAAGCAAACAAGCCTCGAGAGAGAAAGGATTTTGACACTGGTTTCTCTCAAAGACTTCACTGGCTCTCACAGGAATTTCTTTTTCAACACAGAGAGCTAAAGAGCTAAGATCTATTGGAATGGAGTGCTTCGCTCTTGTTTGAACTATTGAAGACTTGAAGGATTGGCTATTCTCTATCACAGAATGTTGTTCTCTTCAAAAGTCCTTTCTTCTCAGTCTTGTAGTCTTGTATTTAAGCTTCTACTTTAAATTTGAACGTTACAGATCCGTTGTCTCTCATTCTGGTGTACGTTAGACTGGTCTGCAAGGAAGCTTCTGATCTTCAGTCTTTTGTCCTTTAGTACACGCCAAAGAAATGTTTTGATATCTTGTATCTTTTGTGTCCAACGTTGTACAGATAAATCTTGTCAGGTATCTGCAAGTATATCAACAATAAATTGGAGACAGCTAGGGCTGTCGTTGATTGTCAGTCACAGTTGGAAAAGATATTGCTAGATTTAGCAAAGCTCCTTTTTGTCAAAATAAAGATGTAGACAGAATAGCACAATAGTGGAAGATATCGTCTGCATGCATGAGAGATACGTTCAGACTGCATTGAATGCATAGCAGTCAAACAGACAAGATACGACTTTGACTATTCAACGTATATTAAAGAGTATTGATATAACAATGAAATCGATATGAACAAAGCCGATGCCTTTATGACTTATGAAATCATTATAAGTTGATAGGCAAATCGTTATGACAGAGAATCATTAAATCATAATAATGAAATCGTTATAAGCACTTATGAAATCGTTGTGCAAGACAAATCGTTATTAGCATCAAAGAAATCGATGTGATTACTTACCAAATCGTTACTGTAAGTAAATCGTTGTGATCAAAAAAGAAATCGTTATGAATTCTACAGAAATCGTTATGACGTCTTAAGAAATCGCTGCAATGAGCAAATCGTTACGAGGTCTTAAGAAATTGTTATGATAACTTAAGAAATCGTTGCGACGAGCAAATCGTTACGAGGTCTTAAGAAATTGTTATGACAACTTAAGAAATCGTTGCGACGAGCAAATCGTTACGAGGTCTTAAGAAATCGTTATGACAACTTAAAATCGTTACGAGGTCTTAGGAAATCGTTATGACAACTTAAGAAATCGTTGCGACGAGCAAATCGTTGCGAGGTCTTAAGAAATCGTTATGACAACTTAAGAAATCGTTGTGACGATCAAATCGTTATAGTGTATGAAGAAGTCGATGCAATGACTTGGGAAAAATATGAAGTGAGAGTTTTACCTGATTGTCTTGAACTTCCTTTTACTTTTATTTCCTGTCCTCAAGGCTCATGTAATTCATTAGTATTGTTTTGTTAATCATCAAAATTAATATATAAATAAGTGAATTAATTTATATAGGGAAAGTTTGGTCATCAATCTCCCCCTTTTTGATGATGACAAAATATACTAAACAGCATAAATAAACATACATGTTTTTTCAGAGTTGCTTTAATTTTCTCCCCCGTTTTGTCAATAAGCAAAAAGATAGTCTTTGAGACAAAGAAGAGAGAAAGCTTTGGATTAATTAGGAGCAAGATAATATAAAGGAGACAAAAGAGAGGCATGCTGTGAAATGACAGCCCATGCCTTGATCTCCATATCTTCAAAAATCTGGTGGAAAACACCAGCAGCAACTGAAAAAGAAGAACCCATGGCTGGAATGATCCTTTGAATGTATAGCTGCCGCTGCTGTTCCAGGAATTCTCCATACTGATCTCTGTCCAGTATGAATCTGAAGTAGGTGCTCTTTCCAAAACTGGCACGATGGAGAAATCTATCCAGAGAGATTGGATAGAAAATCTTCTGATCAAGAAGATCCTTCTTCAAGGCATAGAAGGCAGTATATCTGGCTGCCCACTGAACATATATCTCTTGAATTGGATTTATGGAGTTGAGATCCAAGAAGGCTTCTGCTGATAGAATAGGCTTGCCTTGACTGAACAAGGAACTGTTGATGGCTTGCAACTGAAGATGGGATTCCTTATAGAGCTTTTCCCATGCGGAGGGAGAAAGCCTCTCACACTCAGAAATGAGTGGAGCCAAAACTTGGGAGGAAATGCGGCCAGAGTGGTATTCTCTGAAAATAAACCGTAAAAAGGAAGGCAATCTACCCTACTTAGCTGACATTCTGCCCATCTGCTTAGCAAACATATCAAAAGCATGGGAGCCTGCATCTGAGTCAAACACTAAGGAGTGTAGCTTCGGCAGAAGAACTGAAGAGGTAACTTTGAGGTTTGCAAAATCCACTGTGAGGGGAAGATTTATTGGATGTTCTGATCTCAGCAGCACTATGGTTGAATGAAATTGGCAGAACTGGACTTCAGGCAGCTTGTTCAGGTAGCAGAAATCACTGTACAACTGAAAGTTCTTGGCTATCCTGATCTCTTTTAGAATGAATGGTCCCCAAGAGGTCTTATGCTGAAGAATGAACCACTCAGAAAGAGTGAGTGGGTGATCTCTATGGTAAGGGTTTCTGCACGGGCAGTCAAGTATTTGGAGTACAGAGACTTGTTGCCCTTGACGTTGGCCCACTGCTCTTCAGTCTTGAACTCAGTGCCCTCATAGATTTTGGATTTTTGAAGGTGGGACAACTGGCAAAGAGGAAGAACAATGTTTAGATGCTCAGAGAGGTTGAGGAAAGGAATACCATAGATAGTGGAAAGGATACATTTTTGAAGGTATTCCCTATAGATGGATCTTCTCTGAGGTTCGAGGGTAAGAGAGTACCAAAGAGGAGGAAATAATGGTGAGGAGGGGATGCTGACAGAGGATGAATGTTTCCTCTTTTTCTTGGCAGGACTGGGAGGATCAGTCCTGTGGACATGAGTGGCAATGGATAGAATGGAGATGAGGGTACTTCTCTCAAAGTCATCCGGAAGATTAGTGTCAAAGACACTGCGAATTTGAGGTTTTTCCGGAATGAAGGTGACAGAAGAAGGAGGAGTAGGAGGATAGAAGAGATGTTTGGGATTGAAAGATGTAGATGGGTGAACTGGAGTAGTTTCAGTGAGAGGTGAAGAAGGTGAGGGTGATGATGGAGCTGAGGTTTGAGAGGGAGTGGGAGAGAAGGAAGTTGAGATGGAATGAGAGAGGATGAGGTTTGGGTGCGAGGCATAGGGTGTTTGAAAGTTGGTGGTGCTGGAGGGGCTGTAGAAGAAGATGAAGGTGAGGAGAGGGTTGGAGTTGCAAGAGTAGAAGTTTCAGGGGCCTTGGTAGCTGCTACTCGCTCTTTCCCTTTTGCTTGACCTTCTCTGGCAACTGCAGACGGCCCAGATGGCCTAGATTCCTGATGAGATGGCCCTGATGCTTGCACTGATGGCCCAGATGGCCCTGACTCTTGTGCTGGTGGCCCTGGTGGCCGAGGAACAGCTGCTAGTCTGCTCTGAGTAGCAGAAGGAGAAAATCCACCTGTCCTCGAAATTACTGATAGCATGGACTTCATGTCTGACATTTCCTTGTTGAACACCTTATAGCATTTCGAACTTGAGATAGTTCAGTAGTGGTTGTAGCTTGACTGGCAAGAATGCCTTGGACACTGGTCTGAACTGATGATAATATATCTCCTTGAGCCTTTAATATTTCCATAACAGGCTTCAAATTTACTTTCCTATGGCTCTTTCTTTGCCTTCTGTGAGCCACTCTCTTTCTTTTGCTTTTCTGAGTGACTGGCTCCTCAATATTAGCATGGCTTGTACTTGGTCCTTCATTTACAGGTACTTTGGCAGAAGCTTGATTTCCCTGAGATGGTGCATCTGTCTCAGGAGCATTCTCCATCATAGATTCCTCATTGCCAATTTGCTCCCCCTGAATAGGAGCATTGAGTTCAACATTTTCTTGCTCCCCCTGAGTAGGAGCTTCTTCCAAAACAATTTCCTCAATGTGGCCTTCTGCCACTGATTCTGACAATTGAGACTCTCTAGCATCGGCTCCCCTTGGCTGGGAACTTCTTCCATAATCACTTCTTGTTGAGTAGCTGTTTGCACCTCAAAACTGACATTTACTTCTGTTAAAATTTCAGTATGGCCTGGTGCCATAACTTCTTCTTCTGCAAGTCCACCTATTTCTGAAGTAACTGAGGTGGAGGGAAAGGAGTCCAACACCTCTCTTAGAATAGAGGCAACTCTGGAGGTGAGCAAAGGATCTGCCACACCTGCTACTGCTTCTCCCATTGGAGTTTCTGGAGAATGAGATTCAACCTCCATAACAGGTGATCCTGAAGTCTCTGCTTGTTCTTCCACTACAGGTTCTGCTGCTGCTTGTTCTACTGCTACTGATTCTACCTCTAATTCTGCTGGTGGATCTGCTGCTTCTTCTGGAATCTCTGGGACATCTCCAATGATGGCCTCTCCCTCTGCCACAGAGGTCTTGGTCCATATCCCATTCTGCACTGAGAATCCACTTTTCTTTAGGTTCCTGGACCTTATAGACTGGCCCATCTTTTCCACAACTGCCCCAGATAGATTTACTCCAAAATGTTTGAATATCTTGGTAAGTAGATGAGCATAGGGCAATGAAACATTCAACTTGCTCTTTGTATCCCAGATTTGATCATGGGAAAACTTCATTCTCTCCATCATGACCTCGGCCATGTTAATCTCCTTTTGCTGGATTACCCAGAACATCATATCCGAATCTGCCCTAGTACAAGTTGAGAAAGTGGCACTGAGGGGAACCATGATTTGGAAGATAATAAAATGTAGTAGACGGTTGAATGCAGTCATCTGATTGATATCTAATTTCCCGTCTCTCAGCCTGAAACCTAGACCTATAATGCCAAGACCCTTTGCTTGATCGTTCACTGTGTGAACCCCACTGTGTCCAGAAGTCTTCACCCCAAACAACATGTGCAAAAGCTCATGATCTACTTTAATTTGGATACCCTTTACAGACGAGACAAGGGACCCATCCGCCTCTGACCTTAGACAAACATAAAAGGCTTTCACCAGGTCGGGATAGCTTACCTCGGTGAAGGTGGCAATATCCATCCACTGCATCCTTCTCAATGTTTCTGCTATACTGTTCATGCCATTCTTCTCTAGATTTGGTACATCCACTGCTTTATTTCCGCAAACCTTCGTCTTGACGAATGTAAACCTTTCCTGCTGCTCAGGGGACAAATACTCAGCACTGTAGCCCCCTACACTTCCGGAGATCACTGGAGCGGCCATGGGTAGAGTGGAGAAAAGGTTCTGGAGAAAGGAGATGATGGAAGGGATGGAAGCCCTCAAGGGATTCTTCACGGGAAGAAGAGAAGGCTTCAAATCTTGCGGAGAGTTGATGTCGGAATCGTTAGGGCATCGGCTTTGGGTGAACAGATAAAGGAGAAAGAAGGGTAAAGGTGGGAGATGAGTCGTTCCCACAACAATTTGACTAATTAATAATACTTTATCGAAAAAGGAGGAGCCAAAAGGGGTAACGACAGAAAGCGACAAAAGGGTATGACAGGTCAAACTACTTTTAACACAATAGCGGTCAAATAAAGTAAATAAGCTGAGTTTTGCTTAATGCCAGAGAGAGAGAGAGAAAATTTCATTATAATCTGAAAAATTTATATGCCAATTAAATACAGAAATCTTTTCACAAATTACACATCCCTAATTCCCTTCTAAGAGATGTAAATCTCTCTTCAGGTAGGGCTTTTGTGAACATATCTGCCAGTTGACCATTTGTATCTATAAAAGAAATTCTAAATTACCACTAGCTACATGATCTCGAATGAAATGATATCTAACCTCAATGTGTTTAGTCCTTGAGTGTTGCACTGGATTCTTGGTGAGGTTGATGGCACTTGTATTATCACACAGTAGTGGAATTGACTTGATATGAATGTCGAAATCCTCAAGTTGTTGCTTTATCCATAGGAGTTGTGTATAGTAACTTCCAGCAGCAACATATTCAGCTTCAGCTGTTGATAGAGCTACTGAGTTTTGTTTCTTGGAAGACCAAGATATCAGACATCCTGCAAGAAATTGACAACAACCACTGGTGCTCTTTCTATCTACTTTGCATCCAGCATAGTCAGCATCAGAATATCCTACTAAATTTATTTCACAAGATTTTGGATACCAAAGACCTAAATCATGAGTTCTAGCTAAATATCTAAATATTCTTTTCACAGAAATTAAATGAGACTCTCTAGGGTCTGCTTGATATCTAGCACACATACATACACTAAATAAAATGTCTGGTCTACTTGCTGTTAAGTAAAGTAATGACCCTATCATACCTCTATAGTTCTTTTGATCTACCTTTTTACCATTTTGATCACTGTCCATTCTGGTTGATGTGCTCATTGGCGTTGACAATGGCTTCGCACCTTCAAATCCAAATTTCTTTAACAGCTCTTTGGTGTACTTGGCTTGACAGATGTGGGTGCCTTCCTTCCCTTGCTTGATTTGCAATCCAAGGAAGTAGTTTAGCTCCCCCATCATACTCATTTCAAATTCTCCCTGCATAAGCTTTTCAAAGTACTTGCAAAGAGATTCATCAGTAGATCCAAAAATAATATCATCTACATATATTTGCACAAGTAGTATATGTTTGACTTTTGATTTTATAAATAATGTGCTATCTACTTGACCTCTAGTGAAACCATGATCTAATAAGAAAGTACTGAGCCTTTCATACCAGGCTCTAGGTGCTTGCTTTAAACCATATAAAGCCTTATGGAGTTTAAATACATGATTTGGAAATTCGGTGTCATCAAAACCTGGAGGTTGTTCAACATACACTTCCTCCTTGATAAAACCATTTAAAAAGGTAGATTTGACATCCATTTGAAACAATTTTAAATCTAATGCAGATGCATAAGCAAGTAAAATTCTAATAGCCTCAAGTCTAGCCACAGGTGCATAGGTTTCATCGAAATCTATGCCTTCCTCTTGGGAATAGCCTTGAGCTACCAGTCTGGCCTTGTTTCTTAAGATTACTCCAGACTCATCCATTTATTTCTGAACACCCACTTGGTGCCAATAACTGAATGATTGGATGGTCTAGGAACAAGTGACCATACTTGGTTTCTCTTGAACTGATTTAGTTCATCTTGCATGGCTATTATCCAAGATTCATCAGTTAAAGCTTCATTGACTGTCTTAGGCTCTATTTGAGAAACAAAAGCTAAATAATCACAAGGAATTACATTACCTCTTGTTCTTACCCCTACAGATGGATCACCAATAATGTTCTCAAGAGGGTGATCTTTCTTATGTCTCCATTCTTTTGGAAGATTTTCATGTTGAATTTCAGTTTGCTGCAGTTCTTCCAGAGGTGGATCTTCCTTGTCCTCAATTAAGGTATTCTTTAATTTTTCGGACAAGTCATCTGCATCATCAATGTCACTAATTTCTTCCTTTTTCAAGGAAGGGTTAGATTCATCAAAAATAACATGCACAGATTGTTCAATTAATAATGAGCGTTTATTGAAAACTCTATAACTTTTGGGTTTAGAAGTGTACCCCATAAAGATGCCTTCATCTGATTTGGCATCTAACTTACCAATGTCCCTTTTTCCATTGTTGTGGATGAAACAAGGACATCCAAATATTTTGAAGTGACTGATCTTAGGTTTCTTTCCCTTGTAGAGTTCATAAGCAGTCTTCTTCAGAATTGGTCTGATCATTACACTATTAATTATGTAGCTTGCAGTGTTGATGGCTTCGGCCCAAAAATATCTTGGCAAGTCATATTCTGATAACATTGTTCTTGCCATATCCAAAAGAGTTCTATTTTTCCTCTCAGCAATTCCATTCTGTTGAGGTGTCCTTGGTGCTGAGAAGTTGTACTCAATTCCTTGGTCATCACAAAAGCTTCTGGTTACCTGACATGTGTCTTGAGCATCCACTATCCAAATACCATTTGGATGCTCTTGAATTTCCCTGAAATTTAAACATTAAGTTTTAGGTACCCAAGTTCTTTTGGGTCCTGATGGGTTAGTATCATCAATTTTCCCTTTTATTATCCAATTTCTGTTCTTAGTGGGACAGGTTGCTTTACTGTGTCCCAGTTTATTACAATGATTGCAACAGGTTGTTCTAGTTATTCTTTCAATTGGAGTGTATTTAAATTTTTGGTGTCTTTTGTCCTTTTCGGATATAAACTCAGGAGTTGGATAAGTATTAGGAAAGATTTTAGTTTCTTCATTTTCTGAGGGAGTGTAACCAAATCCATGTTTCTTCTTGTTTGATCTTTTAGCTCCTTTTATCATTAGAAGAGGTTTATTATTTGTGAACTTGTTTATAGTGCTTGTTAAGTGTTCATTTTCTTTAATTGGTCTTTCTATTTCTGTTTTAAGTTCACTTATGTCTTCTTGTTTTTCTAAGTGTGTTATTTTTCTATTTTTCTCTTTTAGATCTTCAATAATAATTCATTTCTTCTTTTATGTTCAATTATTTGCTTTTCAAGTTCTTCATTTTCTGCTTTTAGGTCTGAATTAGTGTTTTCTAAACAGATTACATTTTTCCTACTAACTTTAAGTAATTTAGATACTTCTTTATATTTATCATAAAGTTCATTAAAGGCACTTTCTAGATTATCAGAATCTGAATTCAAAGGAAGAGTCAGAAGTTACCTTGTCTTCGGTGTTGGTCATGAGAGCCAGGTTGGCTTCTTCTCCATCACTGCTTGAGCTTGACTCACTGTCTGAGTCACTGCTGTTCTCCCAAGCAGCTGCCATTGCCTTCTTTTTATACTTCTTGAATTTTCTGAAATTATCCTTCTTCTTGTGATCATTCTTCTTAAGCATTGGACAATCTGCCTTGATGTGTCCAGGCTTCTTGCATTCATAGCATATCACTTCTCCTTTCTTCAAATCCTTTACTTCTGGTTTTCCAAAATCTTTATTTTTCTTAAAAAATCTTCTCCCAGACTGGAACTTCTTCTTCTTTGCTAGAATTCTTTGAAGTCTTCGAGACAGCATTGCTTCTTCATCATCACTGTCCTTACTGCTTTCACTGTTGTCCAGTGATTCTTCTGATATATCTTCATTGGCCTTGAGAGCGTTTGATTGCTTTTTTCTGCTGGAGGATTCTCCTAATCTCTCCATATTTATCTCATGAGCCATGAGGGATCCTATTTACTTCTCCAATGACATTAGTTTTAGATCATTGGCTTCCTCAATGGCTGTTACCTTTGGAGTCCATGAGGATGGCAGAGATCTGAGGATCTTCCTGACCATATCTGGTACATCATAGATTTTTCCTAATCCAGTTAACCCATTTGTGATATCTGTGAATCTACTAAACATTTGGGTTATGGATTCACCTGACTGCATCTGGAATCTTTCATATTGAGTCACAAGAATGTCGATTCTTGTCTCCTTTACCTTATCTGTCCCTTCATAGGTAATCCTGAGCTTTTCCCACATTTCCATTGCGGATTTGCAGGCTGAAACTCTGTTGAATTCTTTCTTGCTGAGGGCACAACACAGGATGCTCTGGCTTTACAGTTTAAGGAGATTTTTCTTCTGTCTTCATCTGTCCACTGAGCCTTTGCATTGGTGACTAGAAGATCGCCTTCTTCTACAATGGACCATATCATGTAATCGTGGCTGATATATCACAATTATCATGATAATCATGTCATTTTGATGACTAATACTTGATAAATTCATATGATTTCTATTATCATGAACGTTAATTGATTAAATTCAATCATGTGTGTATTTGCAGGTTAATGGCCATTTTATGAAGTGCTTAACGGGCCAATGAATCAAGCAATCCAACAGGGCAAATCTGGCTTATACAAAAAGTTGCAAAACCCTAGCCACCTTCCTTCTTCTTTCTCTCTCTTCTTTCTATTTTTAAAATATTCTCTCCCTATTTTAAATCTCTCTCCTCTCATCTATTTAAAAACCCCTCTCTCTCACCCGCACACAACTTTCTCTCCCTCTTTCCTCCGATCCTTTCTTCCTCTCTTCTCCTTCTCTTTCTTCTGCCCTTCTTCCTCTTCTCCTATCTCTCTCTGGCCCGGTTTCTCTCTCTTGCAGAAGACGCACAGCAAAGCAGCCGCACAGCAAGCGCCGCACAGCAGGCGCCCAGGCACCTGCCGGCCGCACCGCCCGCGGTCGCACCCGCCTGCCCGCGCCGCGCGCCTGCCCTCGCCCGCGCGCACCGCCTGCCTCGCCCAGCCGCGCCCGCCCGCGCGGACCCCAGCCGACTGGCCCCCTGCGCCTGGCCCCTGCCCCGCTCTGCCGCCCACGTTGCATGCGATTGCATGCAACGTGGCCGGTCGCGCCGCGCGCCCCTCTCCTCTCTCCTCTCTCTCGCCTCTCTCCTCTCTCACGTTTCTCTCTTCTCTCTCTTCTCTTTCTCTCCTCTCGCGTTCTCTTCTCTCTCTTCTCTCTCCGCTCTCTCTCTTCTCCATCTCGCCCTCTCCTATCTCTCTCCTCTCGCGCTTCTCTCTTCCCTCTCTATTTTCTCTTTTCTCTCTCCTCTATTCTCTTCTCTGTCTTTTCTCTCTCTCTCTCTCTCTTATTCTCCCTCTTAGTTTCTATTTTCTTTCTCGTTATTTCATTGTAATTGATTAATGACTTTTGATGAGAGTATAATCTTTGTGTTAAACTTATTGTTCTTATAGTTTTTTCTTAGTAGTGTCTTGCATTCTCTCATTCCCTCTTTCTCTATCTTTATTTATCTAGTTTAAGTAGTTTAGTTTTACTTGATGCAACTTAGTTTAATATCACCACGCTATTTTCTTAACTAAAAACCCAACGTTTTCAACTCTAAAATCTAGTTCTCCGTGGATTCGACTCGGCTCTCACCACTTAACTACTGTTAAATATTTAGTGTAGGCCGATAATTTTGAGATTGTTAGTCACGTTTGTAACGACGCATTCGGGGCTATCAGTGGCCTTGTAGAAAGTACTCCTTCTTGTCTTCCAATAGGTATAATCTTTTCCATCAAACAAAGGAGTCTGTTGACTGACTGACCTTCAAAGTTACCTTGGGCTGCCATGGATCTTTACTCTTCAGATCGTTGGATCTTCTTCTTTGTCGAAGAGACTCGCTCTGATACCACTTGTTGCCCAGCTAGCTAGCCCAGAGGGGGGGTGAATGGGTTATTAAAATTAGATCTTAGATTGATACCTGTTCACTAAAAAGATTACACACAACTTAAACGAAGGTTAGAGGTAGAGGGAATGAAACAGCAAACGCACAAAACACAGCCACAAGACACAAGGATTTTATCTTGGTTCGGAACTCCTTTCCACAGGAGACCTACATCCAGTCCCTGAGCAATACCTCAGGATCCTATCAAGGGTACTATCCCCCTCACGGATCCTTACACCCAGCCTCAACTGGTCTTCCTTCAACCTGAAGGGAATACAACCACCCTGGATACCACCAGGTCTTCCTTCACACAGAAGGGAATAAACCCGCCCTGGATACCACTAGGTCTTCCTTCACACAGAAGGGAATAAAACTAATAAAAGTAAGCACAAGAGCAAGCTTCAGGAACTAGCTCAAATAGCTACAATTTGAAGCAAACAAGCCTCGAGAGAGAAAGGATTTTGACACTGGTTTCTCTCAAAGACTTCACTGGCTCTCACAGGAATTTCTTTTTCAACACAG
This sequence comes from Colocasia esculenta, assembly GCA_014218235.1. NCBI lineage: Eukaryota > Viridiplantae > Streptophyta > Magnoliopsida > Alismatales > Araceae > Colocasia > Colocasia esculenta. The sequence continues at coordinate 52,927,223 of CM024760.1, read as the reverse complement.
AGAGCTAAAGAGCTAAGATCTATGGGAATGGAGTGCTTCGCTCTTGTTTGAACTACTGAAGACTTGAAGGATTGGCTATTCTCTATCACAAAATGTTGTTCTCTTCAAAAGTCCTTTCTTCTCAGTCTTGTAGTCTTGTATTTAAGCTTCTACTTGAAATTTGAACGTTAAAGATCCGTGTCTCTCATTCTGGTGTACATTAGACTGGTCTCCAAGGAAGCTTCTGATCTTCAGTCTTTTATCCTTTAGTACACGCCAAAGAAATGTTTTGATATCTTGTATCTTTTGTCCCACGTTGTATAGATAAATCTTGTCAGGTATCTGCAAGCATATCAACAATAAATAGGAGACAGCTAGGGCTGTCGTTGATTGTCAGTCACAGTTGGAAAAGATATTACTAGATTTAGCAAAGCTCCTTTTTGTCAAAATAAAGATGTAGACAGAATAGCACAATAGTGGAAGATATCGTCTGTATGCATGAGAGATACGTTCAGACTGCATTGAATGCATAGCAGTCAAACAGACGAGATACGACTTTGACTATTCAACGTATATTAAGAGTATTGATATAACAATGAAATCGATATGAACAAAGCCGATGCCTTTATGACTTATGAAATCATTATAAGTTGATAGGCAAATCGTTATGACAGAGAATCATTAAATCATAATAATGAAATTGTTATAAGCACTTATGAAATCGTTGTGCAAGACAAATCGTTATTAGCATCAAAGAAATCGATGTGATTACTTACCAAATCGTTACTGTAAGTAAATCATTGTGATCAAAAAAGAAATCGTTATGAATTCTACAGAAATCGTTATGACGTCTTAAGAAATCGCTGCGACGAGCAAATCGTTACGAGGTCTTAAGAATCGTTATGACAACTTAAGAAATCGTTGCGACGAGCAAATCGTTACGAGGTCTTAAGAAATCGTTATGACAACTTAAGAAATCGTTGCGACGAGCAAATCGTTGCGAGGTCTTAAGAAATCGTTATGACAACTTAAGAAATCGTTGCGACGAGCAAATCGTTATAGTGTATGAAGAAGTCGATGCAATGACTTGGGAAAAATTTGAAGTGAGAGTTTACCTGATTGTCTTGAACTTCCTTTTACTTTTATTTCCTGTCCTCAAGGATCAAGTAATTCATTAGTATTATTTTGTTAATCATCAAAATTAATATATAAATAAGTGAATTAATTTATATGGGGAAAGTTTGGTCATCACAAAAAGGGGTTACTTACTACTTCTGGGTGGCAACAGGAAACAGAGAGGTATGAAGCTTTTTGACAGAAACACTCTTTTATCTAAACACTTTCTTCTATGCTTGCAGACCTCGTAGACCATAAAATATCAGAAGAAAGAGAAGATGAGCAACGTCTAGAACTCCAACGGATTTGTTCAAAGCTGCTCATATAAAGGATGAAGCAAGGCTGAAGAAGAACACATAGTTTCCTTGAAGATTTTTTTAAGAGTGTACATCCTGTGAGGAACCTCAACTCCACATACACTCAAAGAAAGAGAGGAGCTCGAGCCAAATCAAGAGAAGCTTTTCAAAGCAGGAGTTTCAAAGCTTTCAAGCCTTCCTCTGTTCACTCTCTCTCTGTGGTCACTGTAAATCTGGGGGCGAGTCTGTGGCTGAGAGCTAGAATTCTTAGTGTTCATCTTGTAATAGCTCTCGGTCTGTTCTTTCTTTTCTAAGAAAGATTTCTGTCCAGCTTTAGGACTATATACAGTGTAGAACCTAGCTGGGGGTTTAAGTCTAGCAGAACCGCACTGGAGTTTGTACCAGGAGGTTGGCTTCTTGACCTGTAAGAGAAGTGGGCTGCCTTCTTACCCGGAAAGAGAAGAAGACCAGCTGGGGTGTTGGGTGTTGTATTATCCTTGAGGGGGACTGTACCCTTGGTTAGTAAAATCCCAAGAGGTTGCTTGGGGACTGGACATGGGACTTCCATGTGGGAAGGGCCGAACCAGCATAAATTCCTTGTTTCCTTTGTGTGATTGTTTATTTACTTCCGCACTGCTACTCTCTATCACACTCAACTGACCAAACTTTCAAGTGATAATTTTCTATGTTTAAGTTTGTTTTTCAGTTTTCAGAAAAACCTATTCACCCCCCTCTAGGTTAGCTTGCTGCCGTACCAAAAGGGCCAACATGTGTATCAGAGCGAGGTACTCTGATCATTCAAGAAGATCCATGGCAGCTCAAGGATTTGCTGAAGGGCAATCAGTCACCAGACCTCCATTCTTCGATGGAGAGGATTACCAATACTGGAAGATGAGAATGGAATGCTTCATTCGAGGCACAGACTTTGATCTGTGGCAGGTAATAGAGGTAGGTGATTATGTTATTATTCCTACTGAAGGTACTACTGCTATTACAGCAGCAGATAAAAGTAAATTATCTTTAAACTTTAAAGCAAAGAACTATCTATGTTGCGCTTTATCTAAAAGAGAATTTAGTAGAGTATCTGCATGTAAATCTGCTAAAGAATATGGGATAAACTGCAGATAACTTATGAAGGAACAGATAAAGTAAAACAAACTAGGATAGATATTCTTGTTTCACAATACGAACAATTTAAAATGCTTCCAAACGAAAACATTACTACTATGTATAATAGATTTTCTAGTATAGTAGTAGGTCTAAGCTCTCTTGACAAAAATCTTTCTGATGAGGTGACTGTCAGAAAGATACTTAGATCTTTGACTCTTTCATGGACCCTTAAGGTCACTGCTATTAAAGAAGCCCATGATCTAACCAAGTTTTCTATTGATAAGTTAATTGGTTCCCTCATGGCACATGAAATTAATATGGCACGATTATCTGGAAGCTCATCCAAGAAAATCTCTAATGCTCTTAAAGTTGCAGCTACTCCTTCCACCTCTTCTTCTTCTAGCTCAAAAGTTGCAGGATCTGAAGACAGTGATGTAGATGAAGTTCTATCCAAACTTCAGAAGATTCTCAAGAAGAAGAAAATTGGATCGAGAAGGATTCAAAAGAAAGAGAGAAAAGAAAAAGAACCAGTCTGCTATGAATGCAGAAAATCTGGACATCTAAGACCAGATTGTCCAAGACTAAAGAAGACTGGTCAACTAGAAAAGTCCAAAAAGAAGCACAAGAAATTCAAAAGAAAAGCCATGGCAACTGCTTGGGAAAATGAAGAGACCACAAGCTCAGAATCATCAAGCTCTGAATCAGAGAAAGAGTAAGTAAGTCTAGCCCTCATGGTAGAACTAGATCTGGTACATTCTGACCCATTTGTTGATTCATGCACTGATTCAGGGTCAGAGTCTGAAGACTTAGAAGAAGTCTTCAATGAACTTTATGAAAAACAGAAAGTTGTTATAGAAGAGTTAAAAATTCTGAAAAATAACACTACTTGCTTAGAAAACACCAATTCAGATCTTAAATCCGAAATGGAACAATTAGAAAAATAATTAAGAAAAGTAAAGATAATAATTATCTCTTAAATGAAGAATTGAAGGGCAAGAGTAATGAAAAATTAGAGTTAGAAGAAAAATTGAAAACACTAACTGAAGAAAATCTTTACTTAAAAGAATCAGTTAGGAAGTTAACTAAAGGGAAAACATCTTTAGCTCTATGCTTAAAAGGATCAAAATCTGGAAATAACAAACAAGGGCTTGGTTACATACCCCCAGAAAAAGGAAAACAAGCCATAATTCTAGAAAAATATCCATTACCAAAATTTGTAAAAGAAACCAAAATACCTCAGAAAAAGGCACCTGAAATAAAGAAGCTCTCAAAAAATTGTGTTCTAACAAACATCATAAAAACAATAAGAACTGCAAAATAGATTATATTCATTGTTGTTCTCATTGCAATAAATTAGGACACACAGTAAACACCTGCACAACAAGACACTTAGTTTGGATTCCTAAAGGTTATTTTCATGCATCTAACCATCAAGGACCCAAAAAGAATTGGTACCTACTTCTGAATAAGTTGTTTGCAGGATAGCCTTGGAGTATCTAGGATGCTCAAGGCAAGGGTGACTACCAGCTCTTCATCCAACTCTTATCTGAAAAGGGAGTAGTCACAAATATTGAATTTTATATTGCTACTAACAATGTTTGTAAGCTTTTCCTAAGATCTATGCAAATAAAAATCTTGAAGACTTGACAAACAACCAGTCAACAAGACGACTCAAGAGATCAATAGGTCGACACACCAAGAAACACCTGTCGACAGACAAGTGAAGAATCCTCAAGAGGACCCTCTTTGTCAGGGGGAGCCTTATGCTTAGGGGGAGAAAACACTCAGGGGGAGCACAGACTAAGGGGGAGTTATTCATTAATGTCAATCATTGTTGAACCCCTCAATGACAAGAAATTTTCACAAAGGGGAGAGAATGTATGGTAAGATCCTTCCTTTTTGGTTAGTGACAAAAAGGGGGAGAGTATGCATAGTATGCATTATCGGTGAATTTTCTGTATTTTATATGCTTTAAGTACTTTTTTCAGAAAATTCTTATAAGTTTTGTCATCACCAAAATGGGGGAGATTGTTGAACCACTCTTATATTTTAGTGATAACAAAACTAATGATTAATTAAATATTATTAAATATATTTTATATCATATTTTCCTAATAAATATAAATTTATGGTATTTTGGTGATAATAAAACTTATGACTAATTAAATATTAGTTTTCTAATAAATATAAATTTATGGCATTATTTCTGTGTGATTTTCACTGAAAAGTCAAATCGATGTCTATTCAATATACATCGATTTCACTTCACAAAGTGCTACATCGATTCTATTGAAAACATGGATTCTGTTGAAAACATCGATTTCATAAGTGAACATCGATTTGGTCTCACATCGATTTCATAAGTGAAACATCAATTTGGTCTCACATTGATTTCATAAGTGAAACATCGATTTGCTTGAAAGAACATGGATTTCATAAGTGAAACATGGATTTGATCATTCAAACATCGATTTACTTGAAAGAACATGGATTTCAATAGGGATTTCACTTAAACATCGATTTCCTTTATATTTCAAAATGTTTTGGCATCTACTGAAAAGTCAAATATATTTCTGACAGGAGATTTTTTTGCTTCTCTCTCTAGAACTCTTCTTTCCTGTCAACAAAAAGGGGGTTACTTACTACTTCTGGGTGGCAACAGGAAACACAGAGGTATGAACCTTTTTGATAGAAACACTCTTTTATCTAAACACTTTCTTCTATACTTGCAGACCTCATAGACCACAAAATATCAGAAGAAAGAGAAGATGAGCAACGACTAGAACTCTAATGGATTTGTTCAAAGCTGCTCATATAAAAGATGAAGCAGGGCTGAAGAAGAACACAGAGCTTCCCTGAAGATTTTTTTAAGAGTGTACATCCTGTGAGGAACCTCAACTCCACATACACTCAAAGAAAGAGAGGAGTTCGAGCCAAATCAAGAGAAGCTTTTCAAAGCAGGAGTTTCAAAGCTTTCAAGCCTTCCTCTGTTCACTCTCTCTCTGTGGTCATTGTAAATCTGGGGGAGAGTCTGTGGCTGAGAGCTAGAATTCTTAGTGTTCATCTTGTAATAGCTCTCGGTCTGTTCTTTCTTTTCTAAGAAAGATTTCTGTCCAGCTTTAGGACCATATACAGTGTAGAACCTAGCTGGGGGTTTAAGTCTAGCAGAACCGCACTGGAGTTTGTACCAGGAGGTTGGCTTCTTGACCTGTAAGAGAAGTGGGCTGCCTTCTTACCCGGGAAAGAGAAGAAGACCAGCTGGGGTGTTGGGTGTTGTATTATCCTTGAGGGGGACTGTACCCTTGGTTAGTAAAATCCCAAGAGGTTGCTTGGGGACTGGACATGGGACTTCCATGTGGGAAGGGCCGAACCAGGATAAATTCCTTGTGTCCTTTGTGTGATTGTTTATTTACTTCCGCACTGCTACTCTCTATCACACTCAACTGACCAAACTTTCAAGTGATAATTTTCTATGTTTAAGTTTGTTTTTCAGTTTTCAGAAAAACCTATTCACCCCCCTCTAGGTTAGCTTGCTGCCGTACCAAAAGGGCCAACATGTGGTATCAGAGCGAGGTACTCTGATCATTCAAGAAGATCCATGGCAGCTCAAGGATTTGCTGAAGGGCAATCAGTCACCAGACCTCCATTCTTCGATGGAGAGGATTACCAATACTGGAAGATGAGAATGGAATGCTTCATTCGAGGCACAGACTTTGATCTGTGGCAGGTAATAGAGGTAGGTGATTATGTTATTATTCCTACTGAAGGTACTACTGCTATTACAGCAGCAGATAAAAGTAAATTATCTTTAAACTTTAAAGCAAAGAACTATCTATGTTGCGCTTTATCTAAAAGAGAATTTAGTAGAGTATCTGCATGTAAATCTGCTAAAGAAATATGGGATAAACTGCAGATAACTTATGAAGGAACAGATAAAGTAAAACAAACTAAGATAGATATTCTTGTTTCACAATACGAACAATTTAAAATGCTTCCAAACGAAAACATTACTACTATGTATAATAGATTTTCTAGTATAGTAGTAGTCTAAGCTCTCTTGACAAAAATCTTTCTGATGAGGTGACTGTCAGAAAGATACTTAGATCTTTGACTCTTTCATGGACCCTTAAGGTCACTGCTATTAAAGAAGCCCATGATCTAACCAAGTTTTCTATTGATAAGTTAATTGGTTCCCTCATGGCACATGAAATTAATATGGCGCGATTATCTGGAAGCTCATCCAAGAAAATCTCTAATGCTCTTAAAGTTGCAGCTACTCCTTCCACCTCTTCTTCTTCTAGCTCAAAAGTTGCAGGATCTGAAGACAGTGATGTAGATGAAGTTCTATCCAAACTTCAGAAGATTCTCAAGAAGAAGAAAATTGGATCGAGAAGGATTCAAAAGAAAGAGAGAAAAGAAAAAGAACCAGTCTGCTATGAATGCAGAAAATCTGGACATCTAAGACCAGATTGTCCAAGACTAAAGAAGACTGGTCAACTAGAAAAGTCCAAAAAGAAGCACAAGAAATTCAAAAGAAAAGCCATGGCAACTGCTTGGGAAAATGAAGAGACCACAAGCTCAGAATCATCAAGCTCTGAATCAGAGAAAGAGTAAGTAAGTCTAGCCCTCATGGTAGGACTAGATCTGGTACATTCTGACCCATTTGTTGATTCATGCACTGATTCAGGGTCAGAGTCTGAAGACTTAGAAGAAGTCTTCAATGAACTTTATGAAAAACAGAAAGTTGTTATAGAAGAGTTAAAAATTCTGAAAAATAACACTACTTGCTTAGAAAACACCAATTCAGATCTTAAATCCGAAATGGAACAATTAGAAAAATAATTAAAGAAAAGTAAAGATAATAATTATCTCTTAAATGAAGAATTGAAGGGCAAGAGTAATGAAAAATTAGAGTTAGAAGAAAAATTGAAAACACTAACTGAAGAAAATCTTTACTTAAAAGAATCAGTTAGGAAGTTAACTAAAGGGAAAACATCTTTAGCTCTATGCTTAAAAGGATCAAAATCTGGAAATAACAAACAAGGGCTTGGTTACATACCCCCAGAAAAAGGAAAACAAGCCATAATTCTAGAAAAATATCCATTACCAAAATTTGTAAAAGAAACCAAAATACCTCAGAAAAAGGCACCTGAAATAAAGAAGCTCTCAAAAAATTGTGTTCTAAACAAACATCATAAAAACAATAAGAACTGCAAAATAGATTATATTCATTGTTGTTCTCATTGCAATAAATTAGGACACACAGTAAACACCTGCACAACAAGACACTTAGTTTGGATTCCTAAAGGTTATTTTCATGCATCTAACCATCAAGGACCCAAAAAGAATTGGGTACCTACTTCTGAATAAGTTGTTTGCAGGATAGCCTTGGAGTATCTAGGATGCTCAAGGCAAGGGTGACTACCAGCTCTTCATCCAACTCTTATCTGAAAAGGGAGTAGTCACAAATATTGAATTTTATATTGCTACTAACAATGTTTGTAAGCTTTTCCTAAGATCTATGCAAAAAAAAATCTTGAAGACTTGACAAACAACCAGTCAACAAGACGACTTAAGAGATCAATAGGTCGACACACCAAGAAACACCTGTCGACAGACAAGTGAAGAATCCTCAAGAGGACCCTCTTTGTCAGGGGGAGCCTTATGCTTAGGGGGAGAAAACACTCAGGGGGAGCACAGACTAAGGGGGAGTTATTCATTAATGTCAATCATTGTTGAACCCCTCAATGACAAGAAATTTTCACAAAGGGGAGAGAATGTATGGTAAGATCCTTCCTTTTTGGTTAGTGACAAAAAGGGGGAGAGTATGCATAGTATGCATTATCGGTGAATTTTCTGTATTTTATATGCTTTAAGTACTTTTTTCAGAAAATTCTTATAAGTTTTGTCATCACCAAAATGGGGGAGATTGTTGAACCACTCTTATATTTTAGTGATAACAAAACTAATGATTAATTAAATATTATTAAATATATTTTATATCATATTTTCCTAATAAATATAAATTTATGGTATTTTGGTGATAATAAAACTTATGACTAATTAAATATTAGTTTTCTAATAAATATAAATTTATGGCATTATTTCTGTGTGATTTTCACTGAAAAGTCAAATCGATGTCTATTCAATATACATCGATTTCACTTCACAAAGTGCTACATCGATTCTATTGAAAACATGGATTCTGTTGAAAACATCGATTTCATAAGTGAAACATCGATTTGGTCTCACATCGATTCATAAGTGAAACATCATTTGGTCTCACATTGATTTCATAAGTGAAACATCGATTTGCTTGAAAGAACATGGATTTCATAAGTGAAACATGGATTTGATCATTCAAACATCGATTTACTTGAAAGAACATGGATTTCAATAGGGATTTCACTTAAACATCGATTTCCTTTATATTTCAAAATGTTTTGGCATCTACTGAAAAGTCAAATATATTTCTGACAGGAGATCTTTTTGCTTCTCTCTCTAGAACTCTTCTTTCCTGTCAACAAAAAGGGGGTTACTTACTACTTCTGGGTGGCAACAGGAAACACAGAGGTATGAACCTTTTTGATAGAAACACTCTTTTATCTAAACACTTTCTTCTATACTTGCAGACCTCATAGACCACAAAATATCAGAAGAAAGAGAAGATGAGCAACGACTAGAACTCTAATGGATTTGTTCAAAGCTGCTCATATAAAAGATGAAGCAGGGCTGAAGAAGAACACAGAGCTTCCCTGAAGATTTTTTTAAGAGTGTACATCCTGTGAGGAACCTCAACTCCACATACACTCAAAGAAAGAGAGGAGTTCGAGCCAAATCAAGAGAAGCTTTTCAAAGCAGGAGTTTCAAAGCTTTCAAGCCTTCCTCTGTTCACTCTCTCTCTGTGGTCATTGTAAATCTGGGGGAGAGTCTGTGGCTGAGAGCTAGAATTCTTAGTGTTCATCTTGTAATAGCTCTCGGTCTGTTCTTTCTTTTCTAAGAAAGATTTTTGTCCAGCTGTAGGACTATATACATTGTAGAACCTAGCTGGGGGTTTAAGTCTAGCAGAACCACACTGGAGTTTATACCAGGAGGTTGGCTTCTTGACTTGTAAGAGAAGTGGGCTGCCTTCTTACCCGGGAAAGAGAAGAAGACCAGCTGGGGTGCTAGGTGTTGTATTGTCCTTGAGGGGGACTATACCCTTGGTTAGTAAAATCCCAAGAGGTTGCTTGGGGACTGGACGTAGGACTTCCATGTGGGAAGGGCCGAACCAGGATAAATTCCTTGTGTCCTTTGTGTGATTATTTATTTGCTTCCGCACTGCTACTCTCTATCAGACTCAACTAACCAAACTTTCGAGTGATAATTTTATGTGTTTAAGTTTGTTTTTTAGATTTCAGAAAAACCTATTCACCCCCTCTAGGTTAGCTTGCTGCCATACCAAAAGGGCCAGCACTCGAACCAGTGAAGTGGTGTCCTGCACGGCCGACCATGCAAAGCCTTGTATGGTGCCATTCCAATACTAGAGTGATAGTTGTTGTTATACATAAACTCTACCATTGGAAGGTGTAATTCCCACGTGCCACCCTAGTTCAAAGAACACGCTCTCAGCATGTCCTCCAAAGTTTGAATAGTCCTCTCCAACTGGCCATTTGTCTGCAGGTGGTACGTCGAACACAACCTCAACTCTGTGCCAAGAGCCCTCTGCAAACTGAGCTAAAAGCCTGAAGTGAACCTTAGATCTCTGTCAGAAACAATAAAAATTGGGGTTCCATGTAACGAAACAACTTGATCCACGTACAGTCTGGCAAACTGGTCCACTGACCAAGACATCCTGACTGGAAAGAGTGCACTGACTTGGTCAACCTATCCACAATCACAAAAAAAACCATCATGCCGCCGCGGAGTACAGGGTAGACCAACCACAAAGTCCATGGTAATGTCGCCCCACTTCCACTGAGGAATGGGCAATGACTGCAGCTCACCACTGGGACGCTGATGCTCAGCCTTCACCTGCTGATAGGTAAGGCAATGAGCGACAAAATCCGCCACACTCCTCTTCATCCCAAGCCACCAGAAGAACCTCTTCAGGTTATGATACGTCTTGGTGGAACCAGGATGAACAACATACCTTGACCTGTGAGCCTCTGCCAATAGCACCTGGTGCGCATCACAAGGAACGTACAATCTGCCTCTGAACCTGACCTTACTGTCCTCATCTAACTCAACCTCTGGCATCTGCAAAACGTCGGTTAACTCTGTATCTGCCTGCTGTGCCTCTAGCACTCGACGATACATAGACGGACGAACTGACAAACTGGTCATCACAGCACGCTCTCTTTTCCTGGAAGGATAGAAAACTCCCTGAGCAAGGTCCTCAAACAACCTCCACTCCTTGACCATTAGTGAGTTCAGACGAACTCGTCTGCTCAAGGCGTCCGGCACGACGTTAGCCATTCCTGGATGATTGGAGAGGGTAAGGTCATAGTCCTTCAAGTACTCCATCCATCTTTACTGCCTCAAGTTCAATCCTTCTGAGTGAAGATGTACTGCAAACTCTGATGATCTGTGAAGATCTCAAACGCCTCACTGTACATGTAGTGCCTCCACAACTTCAGAGCGAACACCACGGCTGCCAACTCTAAGTCATGGGTAGGGTAGTTCTCCTCATGCTTCTTCAACTGCCTAGAAGCATAGGCGACGACCCCACCATGCTGCATCAGCACAACATCCAAACCTGACCTTGAAGCGTCAGTGTACACCATAAAACATCCACTTCCTGACGGTAAGACCAACACCGGCGCTGAAGGAGAGGTTGCGCTGAAGTCAACCTCTCCTTCAGCGCCTGAAAACTCCGCTCACAGTCCTCTGTCCAAACAAACCTGGTCTCAAGTCTGGTCAATCTGGTCAACAACTCTGCTATCCTGGAAAAGTCCTAGATAAATCTCTTGTAGTAGCCTGCCAAGTCCAGAAAGGTGCGAACCTATGACACTGTAGTGGGCTGCTCCCAAGACAACACTGCCTCAACCTTGGCAGGGTCCACTACCACACCAGAACCTAAGATCACGTGTCCGAGAAAGTGCACATCTCTTAGCCAAAATTTGCACTTGTCGAACTTGGCATAAAGTTGGTGACTCCACAATGTCTCCAAACACGATCCTCAGATATGCTCCTCGTTCTCCTCAGAAGCTGAGTGGACCAAAATGTCATCTACAAAGATGACCACAAACTTGTCCAAGTACTCGCTGAACACTCTATGCATCAGATCCATGAAAGTTGTTGGCATGTTTGTGAGCCCAAACGGCAACACGACGAACTCAAAGTGACCGTACCTCGTACGAAAAGCTGTCATGCCAATCTCTGACTCTCTGATTTAATGATCAGTCCACCTCCATATAATTTTATTTATTATATGTATTTTTGGTGATTAACAAAACCATTGAAAACATTATCTAACATCTTTCTCTGAAGTTTATTAATAGGCATCAAGTTAATTAAAATCAGTAAGTTATCTACACTCACTGTTATTAGAAGTTCAAAGCATGAATTTTGTCTAAGTATACATCGACTTCCATATAATAGCTCACAACGATTTCATATCACTTAAACATCGATTTCGTTGCTACATCGATTTCATATCACTTAAACATCGATTTCATTGGTACATTGATTTCATATCACTTAAACATCAATTTCGTTGATACATTGATTTCATATCACTTAAACATCGATTTCGTTGCTACATCGATTTCATATCACTTAAACATCGATTTCGTTGATACATCGACTTCAAATCACTTAAACATCGATTTCGTTGATACAACGATTTCATATCACTTAAACATCGATTTTGTTGATACATCGATTTCATATCACTTAAACATCGATTTCGTTGCTACATCGATTTCATATCACTTAAACATCGATTTCGTTGATACATCGATTTCAAATCACTTAAACATCGATTTCGTTGATACATCTATTTCATATCACTTAAACATCGATTTCGTTGATACAACGATTTCATATCACTTAAACATCGATTTCGTTGATACATCGATTTCATATCACTTAAATATCGATTTCGTTGATACATCGATTTCATATCACTTAAACATCGATTTCATTGCTACATCGATTTCATATCACTTGAACATCGATTTCGGTAAAACAACGATTTCATTATCGATTTCACTTAAACAATGATTTGGTCGCTATAACGATTTGGTTATTGCTACAACGACTTGGTTGCTACATCAATTCTGTTTCACTTAACAACGATTTGGTCGCTATAACGATTTGGTTATTGCTACAACGATTTGGTCACTACAACGATTCTATTTTACTTAAACATCGACTTGGTTTCAACATAGATTACATTCTTATCGATTTGATATCAACATCATCTCTTTCTCTCTCTCTCTCTATACAGAATGTCTTTTAAACATCAACTCTCTATTTGCAAATAAAGTTTAGACAGCCATTGAACAGTCTTGTTTAATCTTCTTATTAAAGTTTCATTCCATATGATATTCAAATATATATATAATTTCAAATCTCTATGGATTTCAAAAGCCTTCCTGCGCATCATACTGCATCCGGTGGTCTTGAACATTTATTGTGATGGTACAATAATTCTACACAATATATCTGTGCTTACCTCACTTGTATCACATCAAGTCTTGCCTAATATGATGACAGTATAACATTTCCTTTTTGGTAGTATCTTCATACAGCATGACTACTAATGTTGACTGATAGTTTAGACAAATATAAGTTGTCTATGTGTTAGAATTTATTGTGTGCAGGATTTTGGCAGAAACACACGTCAAAGATGGACTTGTCAATCTGACAAGAGGATAGAAGATTCAGACAATCTTTCCTTGAAGGTGTGTGTGTCAATCCAAGCATTAATGGCTGTAGGCTCACTTGCTCTTTGCTTGGACCAGACATTCCAACGTGCATGAAGTTGTGAGATAACGTATATTTCAACAGATACCACAACAGTCAAATTATTTTAAAGAAGATAAAAGAAGACTGGTGACTCCAAGCATATAGAACTTTTTCAACCTTTAAGAAGCTTGAACATCTTAGTCACTTGAAGAACAACTAGAGCTAGCTCGTCCATTCCAACTTTCCTTAGCTCTTAGCTCTCCATAGATATTGTATTGTTTTCGAGAGCTTGCGTAGATCTAAGAGAGAGAGTTCATTTGAAGTAATCTTGTGTCTCTCAGACTTCGCCTCAGATCAAGCAGTGGTCATAAGCTTGGTCTTGGGGCCTTTCTCATTCAACTCATTTTTCTGTGAGCTTTCCTCTTCGGGTGTGAAGAGAAGTCTTGTTGCATCAGGTGGTGTGATTCCTCTTCTGGTAGAGAAGAGAAGGCCAACTGTTGTTGGATGTGTAAACGTCCTTAAGGGGGACTGTATCCTTATCTAGTGGAATCCCAAGTGGTTGCTTGGGGACTGGATGTAGGACTCCTTGGGATAGGAGATCCGAACCAGGATAAAATTTTTTGTTGTCTGTGTGATTGTTCTCCTTGTTTTTGATTAACACTAACTCTAACTATTGATCTTAGTGTTGTCTGTCAAGTGTGTTTATTTACATGATTTTTTTTTCTTGGAAGAATTTTTAGCAATCCATTCACCCCCCCTCTGGGCTTGCTATCTGGGCAACAAGTGGTATCAGAGCTGAGTCCCTTCGAGTAAGAAGATCCCACGATCTTAAGAGCAAAGGTAAATGGCAGCTCAAGGTTCTGCAGAAGGTCAGTCCGTCAACAGACCTCCTCTATTCGACAGTGAAGATTACAACTACTGGAAGACTCGGATGGAGTTCTTCCTTCAAGGTCTAAATTTCCAGGTTTGGTCAATTATCGAAGAAGGAGACCTATTGGTAATCAACAGTAGAGAAAATTGGACAGATGAAGACAAGAAGAAAATATCCCTAAATAGTAAAGCTAAAAGTATACTGTGTTGTGCACTAAGTAAGAAATAATTCACAGGATTTCAGCCTATAAGTCAGCTATGGAAATGTGGGAAAAGCTCAGACTCACGTATGAAGAATTGACAAGGTGAAAGAAACAAGAATAGACATCCTGGTAGCTCAATATGAAAGATTTCAAATGCATTCAGGAGAGTCCATCTCTCAAATGTACAGTAGATTCACAGATATCACCAACGGTTTGGTTGGGCTTGCAAAAACTTATGAAATTGGAGACATGGTGAGAAAAATATTAAGATCTCTACCAACCTCATGGACTCCAAAGGTGACAGCCATAGAAGAAGCCAACGATCTTAGGAGAATGTCACTTGAAAAACTCATTGAGTCTTTGATGGCTCATGAGATAAACATGGAAAGGCTGGGAGAATTCTCCAGGAAGAAGAAGCACAACAATGCTCTTAAGGCCACAGAAGACACATCTGATGGCGAATCAGAAAGTGATAAAAGTAATGAGAACAGTGAAGATGAAGAAGCCTTTCTCACTAGAAGACTGCAGAGCATATCAGCTAAAAAGAAATACCAGTCAGGAAGAAGATATTTCAAGAAAGGTAAAGACTTTAAAAGATTTGAAGGTATATATGTTAAGAGATCAGAATCGATATGCTATGAGTGCAAGAAGCCTGGACACATAAAAGCCGAGTGTCCAAAATTAAAGAAGACTAAGTTCAAGAAGAAGGAAAACACAAAGAAATTCAAAAGGTACTAGAAGAAGGCCATGGCTGCTACATGGAACAACGAAAGTGACTCAGACAGTAAGTCAATCTCCTGCGAAGAAGAAGAAGAAAAGGCCAACCTGGCCTTGTCACGTCCCGAGAATTACGTAGCAGATATTAATTTGGATAATTCGAGTCGATATTCCGAGACGTGAACAATCGGCAAATAAGCCTCTAGCTAGCACGCACTAAATGTGTAACAACACCTCATCATAATAGGGCCCAAATATTGAATTCAAATAAAATTTTATTCAAATCTTATCTCATTGTATCAAAGTGGAACTAATACAACTCTTTAACTATTGGATAACAGGACTAGACTCAATAAAAGGAAAAGTACATTTATTCCTCACTTCCTACTACATTGTTCTAACACTCAAAGCAAACTAACTATAACTAGACACATAGTTGGAACGCTCATCACTCGAACGCATTCCCATCCTCGACTTGCTCCTCTTATTGAATTTCATAATCACCTAGAATGGTTAAAAGTAGGGAATGAGCAAACTAGCCCAGTAGGATTTATATCTCAATGTGCGGGCAATGATATAAGTGATTAACAATTTAGAACTAGGTAAGCACGATGACTGACATGATATGCATGTACGAATAAAACTCATTAAAATATGATACATGAAACAAGCTAGATAGAGTGATCATGATAGAGCAGGATCTAGAACGTTATAATGAGCAAGAGATTATCAATAGTGAGGCATATAACAAGCACGCAAGATATCACTTTAAATTGCAATAAATGCAGGATGGCCATATCACGCAAGCAAGCAAGCACGCACGAGCACGATCATGTAACACTAATCAGGCACGAAGACACTAATGTACACCAAGAAAAGATCCACCTTGAAATGCACACTAGGACACGTGTATGTGGTTATTGTATCTAGCAGTCAACACACACGACTCCCAGCGCAGATGCAACGCCAGTAATCATTATACCCCATGGTTAACAGTATATTTATGACTCTCCGTCATTGGGGCTAGACTGGAGCCCTTGGACACTCTCCGTGCTCGGTCAGCATCTCACTTAATTTTAAATGTAGATACCCACAGTCATTAAATGGCCAATGAGAGTTTCAAGATGTAAGCATGTGTAATGTCATGTTCAAGATGATGATGATGATGAGTAAATAGTAATGTGAACATGATTGCATGATAACAATAGTCAAGAGATAATTTCGGCAGCATAACGGCGCAATTTATACTTTAGTTCACTCTTTACATTAATGGCTTAAGTCTACATTATAAATCACACTCACGAGAACAAGAGAAGAAAGGAAGTGCATGCTATCTTCAGGGAACTTCAATGGTACAACCAACTCGGTCTCCATGAGGGAATCCATGAAGTACGGAGATTTACGGAGGTATTAGAGAAAAGGTGCCAGTCTACCGATACGAAATGATCGATAGAGAGCTTCCAAATCCCCAAGAAAGGGCTGCCTAGATGTGCAAGTGTGTAGTGAACACGTGTCTCAATCCACAACCATCAGTTTCAAACTTGCGGAAAACAATTCACATGATAGCATGAAATGAACTATGCATTTAACTATACATGGGTTTGCAATATTTTAAGATAACAATTATCATTTTAACAAGCTAGAACAGTAAGAAGAGTGAATCACTAGTTGCATGAATGGTCACATCATTAAAGAGCATTTAGAATAACATTCGGGTGATTATAGCTTTTAATGGGTTAATAAATTTTAAGCCATTAAACACACCTCATGAAATGACCAGAATAAAGACATGCAAATGATGAACTCAATACCATGTTAAACAGACCTCGGTTAAGCCTTGAAATACGCATCCTACATAGTGGACGCACTTCATAACGCAGTGCACAGTCAAAACAGGCGAAACTGTGAAGAAGGTAAATCGCGTCCACCTATGTGGCCGCGATTTGATGTGAATCGCATCGGGAGAACCCGATGCGTTAATGAAAAATCGTTAAATATGGCAATGGGTGGGAAAATCGCCTGAATCGCATGGGGTATCCCGTCGCGGTTCAGACATGCACAGACTCCCATGCGGCGCGAAGTCTCATGTGGCCCGTTGACTGGTCAGCGCGAGAATCACGTTGGATCTCGCGGTCGCGATTTAATGAATCGCGTCGGCCAAGGTCGACGCGATACCAGGCGCTGGAATCGCGTCGCCTGGTCTGGACGCGGTTCAAATATCAACTCGAAAACGTAGAAAAATGCAGGAAACATGTGCTCGATCCATGCAACGCTTATATCTTCTAAACTAGGGCTCTTGGGACAAAAGTATCAATATGAAAGTTGTTGGAAACATGAAGTAGAAGGGAACTATGATTTTTAATTAATTTAAAATGGCCTCGGGATGCGTGATAAATTGACATGAACGTGCCATAGAATAATCTTGTTTAATCTTCTTATTAAAGTTTCATTCCACATGATATTCAAATATAAATATAATTTCAAATCTCTGTGGATTTCAAAAGCCTTCCTGCACATCATACTGCATCCGGTGGTCTTGAACATTTATTATGATGGTATAATAATTCTACACAATATATCCTTGCTTACCTCATTTGTGTCACATAAAGTTTTGCCTAATATGATGACAGTATAACATTTCCTTTTTGGTAGTATCTTCATACAACATGACTACTAATGTTGACTGACAGTTTAGACAATAATAAGTTGTCTATGTGTCAGCATTTATTGTGTGCAGGATTTTGGTAGAATGCACGTCAAAGATGGACCTGCCAATCTGACAAGAGGATAGAAGATGTAGCAACCTAAATTTTTGAGAAAAATAAAAATTTAAATAATAAATTAAAAACTCAGATAAAGGGATATTCAATGAAAAGAGCATTAATAAAACCCATTAAATGGAGAAGAGTAATGGGCTTTGCTTAATGGATCCTCTAGAACTTATTAGGTCAAAAATATGAATTTACAAAGAGAGAATAATAAGGAAATACCCTAAATTCGGAGTTTAATTATCTCCTAATTGGAAAGGGGTTATTAAAGCAATAAAAGTGGCAATTAGAGTTGGAATTGGATTCCTAAACCTACTCCATATAGTCTAGCACGAATTTAGATACTATCCTAACCAATTAGAGATTGGAAAGCAAGAGAGGAAAGGTGGAGTTAGGAAATCTCGTAATTAAGAGGAATTTGAGTAGTAGTAGGAATATGAACTTTTATTTATATAAATACACCTCTTAAATCCTCATGGCCGGCCCTAGCTCATGCAAAGGAGTTCTTGGACATGGAGAAGAGGCCAAGGAGGAGGAGAAATGAGGAGAGGAAGATCCATCAAGCTTCTTCCTTCGTTCTTGGAGTTCAAAGCCCTAGAAGATAAATCGAGTCAAAGGTAGGCATTCTCACGAGCAAAATTAAATTAAATTCGTCTGTAGGTAGTTCCAATCACCAGGAACAAAAGCCCTCTTGATTCCCTCTTTTTCATCGAGCCAATCTTTTGTTCTTGATTTTAGAAGATCTGCAAACATGATAACCCCGAGACATCATGTTTAATTCAAATCTCTATGAATACTTGATCCCATGCTACGAAATTCTTGCTGTAGATACTTCATGTTGGTAGGGATCTTTTGCCCTTAAAAGCCCTAAATTTCATCGAGCATGCTGATCGAATTTAATCAATCTTTCTCTCTGTGCCATGTTCTAAATAACTCATTCTTGCTCATGTTCAAACCCTATATGAACCATGCTCTCTCTCTAATTCCGATTTACTGGAAGTACCCTTACATGTCTACTTTAATTTGCAACTTGTTTCGTAGATTTTTCATCGACTATGTAATTAGTTATAATTTTTCAAAGTGTCCTGTGTCCAAACAAGTCAAGTTGGCATGCAATCCGATGTAGAACATTTTTCCCGCTCGAACTCAGGTGAAGTACCTGAGAACGCGACGGCTCGACACGCCGCATTCTCAGAGCCGTCGCGACCAACAACTTGTCACGTTCTGAAGGCGATAGGAGACACTATCACCTTCTGGCCGCCTGAGCAGACAACCCTGTCGCGACCCGTACAGGACCCTGTCGTGTTCCATCATGTCCCTGTCACGACCCTTACATGGGTACGTCGCATTCACAGGATTTTGCATGAAAACCCATAAAATTTATTGCTCTCACTTTCTACAATATTCTTACGCCTTTTTAACAGTCATACACGCAGTATAAACACCTGTTCTAAAATGGAGCTATATTGAATGCTTTAAAATACCTATTCACGACTTCTTTTCTATCTATGATTTCTCTTACACATGCACACACATGAACCATCCATATATGGCTGAAATCTGGCATAAATATCTCATAATGTATCTTGTAATTTATTGCAATAAAGTATATTAATCGCCCTATTTTAAAGGACTTGTATTCGCTCTTGCGTGTTTATATACCGATATCGACGCTCCACTGTTCTAGAATTCCTCTAGAATGTCGAGCACATGTTTTATATACACACTTTACTTGGATTGTCGTGAACTCTCCGTCGAATATTCCTTTTGCCGGACTAGTAAACCCTTGCACAAAACCTCCGTAAGTCTCCTCTGATCATGGATTCCCACATGGTCGACGAGCCGGTTGTACCCTAACACCCATTACACCTTTAGGGATCGATATGATCCAAACGGCTATTAGAAGTTCGCTCTTATCTTGAATCACGTCAGACCTCTGGACTTGTGCATAACATGGCCAGCTGGAAGATCGTGAATTCCACCTGACTGCCAATACGACGTGCGCGTGTTGTGCAACTGTTACTATCGCCTGTTTACTCGTCGCATTACGTGCAATGTCCACTAGCTCTCATCTATACTCTACTCGCTCGTCTATTCACGTTCTCTCTACTATCTTGTCTATTCGTCTAGTGCTCTTAACTATTCTTGGTACTTCATATTGGCCATCGACTGATTGTCTAAAGATACAATATAACCAATGCCTGGCAATATATAAAGGGCCCGATCTGGTCTTGGATGTGCGCTCGAAAGTGCTAGTGCCCATGGGAGTTAAATGATCAGAGTGTTTGGCATTACACTCAAGTTCTATCTATCTCGACTATCTATATGACAATCAAAACATAAAACGTGCTATACTCTCTCTATGTCTAGAATGACAAACAAGTGCTATACTCGTCGTGCTATTATTATACTGTGCTAGTTGTGCTATGGCCATCCTACTATCCGTGCTATACTCGATACTTGTGCTATTTTTGGAAACTATACTCGATCTCGTGCTATTGCGCTATCCTGTTACCTGTTGTGCTATCTCTTGCTATATTTTGACTCTCTTATACCTGCTATCTTTAGATACTCTACCATTAAATGCGTTAATTATTTAAAGCCTGCTTAAGCCTGAGATTTAAGTCCTACTGGGCGTTATCGCTCACCCTATGTTATTTGATGTTGTGTTCTCAGGTGAGACCGAGGATGACACATACACTCACGAGGAAGGGATGACCAAGAGTGAAGCGAGGAGTACCCCCGAGTCATTATGATATCTTAGAGTTGTAGTTAGTTATTTCCTTTTATTGCAATGTAATTGGGCCCTATAGAATGGCTCTGATATTAGTGGTTGTAACTAGACATTTGAAAAGTTATTAATGAGAAAGATTTGCTTTAGTATTATTCAATGTGCAATAGTTGATGTCTAGTATTCGCTCTATACCTTTTCTTGCAACTGCCTTCGCGCTCCGTATTCTGCATCGGGGCGTGACAGAAGATTCAAACAATCTTTCCTTGAAGGTGTGTGTGTCAATCCAAGCATTAATGGCTGCAGGCTCACTTGCTCTTTGCTTGGACCAGACTTTCCAACGTGCATGAAGTTGTGAGACAATAGATATTTCAACGGATACTACAACGGTCAAATTATTTCAAAGAAGATAAAAGAAGACTAGTGACTCCAAGCATATAGAACTTTTTCAATGTTTTAGAAGCTTGAACATCTTAGTCACCTGAAGAACAACTAGAGCTAGCTCGTCCATTCCAACTTTCCTTAGCTCTTAGCTCTCCATAGATATTGTATTGTGTTCGAGAGCTTGCGTAGATCTGAGAGAGAGAGTTCATTTGAAGTAATCTTGTGTCTCTCAAACTTTGCCTTAGATCAAGTAGTGATCATAAGCTTGGTCTTGGGGCCTTTCTCATTCAACTCATTTTTCTATGAGCTTTCCTCTTCGAGTGTGAAGAGAATACCTGTTGCATCAGGTGGTGTGATTCCTCTTCTGGTAGAAAAGAGAAGGACAACTGCTGCTGGATGTGTAAGCGTCCTTAAGGGGACTATACCCTTGTCTAGTGGAATCCCAAGT
Organism: Colocasia esculenta; assembly: GCA_014218235.1. Taxonomy (NCBI): domain Eukaryota; kingdom Viridiplantae; phylum Streptophyta; class Magnoliopsida; order Alismatales; family Araceae; genus Colocasia; species Colocasia esculenta. The sequence goes on along the minus strand of CM024760.1, from coordinate 52,905,708 downwards.
GGTTACTTGGGGACTGGACGTAGGACTCTTTGGGATAGGAGATCCAAACCAGGATAAAATTTTCTGTTGTCTGTGTGTTTGTTCTCCTTGTTTTTTATTAACAATAACTCTAACTATTGATCTTAGTGTTATCTGTCAAGTGTGTTTATTTACAGAAAAAAAAATTTCTTGGAAGAATTTTTAGCAATCCATTCACCCCCCCTCTGGGCTTGCTATCTGGGAAATAAGTGGTATCAGAGCTGAGTCTCTTCGAGTAAGAAGATCCTAAGATCTTAAGAGAAAAGGTAAATGGCAACTCAAGGTTATGCAGAAGGTCAGTCTGTCAATAGACCTCTTCTATTTGACGGTGAAGATTACAACTACTGGAAGACTTGGATGGAGTTCTTCCTTCAAGGTCTCAATTTCCAGCTTTGGTCAATTATCGAAGAAGGAGACCTATTGGTAATCAACAGTAGAGAAAATTGGACAGATGAAGACAAGAAGAAAATATCCCTAAACAGCAAGCTAAAAGTATACTGTGCGGTGCACTGAGTAAGAAAGAATTCAACAGGATTTCAGCCTATAAGTCAGCTATAGAAATGTGGGAAAAGCTCAGACGCACGTATGAAGGAACTGACAAGGTGTAAGAAGCAAGAATAGGTCCTCCTGGTAGCTCAATATGAAAGATTTCAAATGCATTCAGGAGAGTCATCTCTCAAATGTACAGTAGATTTATAGATATCACAACGGTTTGGCTGGTTGGAAAGCTTATGAAATTGGAGACATGGTGAGAAAAATATTAAGATCTCTACTAACCTCATGGACTCCAAAGGTGACAGCCATGAAGAAGCCAACGATCTTAGGAGAATGTCACTTGAAAACTCATTGGGTCTTTGATGGCTCATGAGATAAACATGGAAAGGCTGGGAGAATCCTCCTGCAAGAAGAAGCACAACAATGCTCTTAAGGCAACAGAAGACACATCGGATGAATAACCCTACTCAAGCAACTCAAGCAACTGGCGCTTCAGCTCTCGCAACTCAGTCGAAGCCATCATCCGGTAGGAGACGTCACCACCTCACCATGAACAACACAAAACCACCAGAGGAGACAAGAAGGCTCGGAGGAGGAATAAGGAAGAAGAAAAAGGAAAGAAGAAGAAGAGGGAGAAATAGGGCACCTACCTCGGTTTTGAACCGATGGCCCCAGAAACACGATGGGTCGGGGCAGCACAACAAGAGCCTTGTCGCGATGGCTCCAGAGGTAGCGACACCATGTCGCAATCGACCCCAGGTCGGGACCCCAAAGTGGTCAAACAAAGACGGTCAAATCAGAACGCGACGGCCTGCCAGGTCACGTCAATGCTGTACATGCCTGACACACCTGACAGGCCGTTCTGATAGAAAGGACAAGTGTCAAAACGGTCAGAATGAAGTCGCGTCACCTCTAGACGGCGCGACAAGAACGCGAAGCCCACCGCCCTCGCCACACAAACACGATGGGCAAGAGTGCTGGAATAGAAACCATGTCGCGTCTAGCCCTACTATCACGACACCGTTGCGACCAGCAAGTTTGTCGCGATCTTGAGGGCGGGACCAAGGCCCAAGAGAGCCGGATCTTACATCTATCTAGACTTTCCTTGGAAATGAATCCCTCGAGCTGTATATATGCACCTCTTCCTTGAGGTTGCCATTTAGGAATGGGTTTACATCCATTTTCTAGATCTCATAGTCATGGTGTTGCAATGGCCAACAAGATTCTTAAGGATTTCAGCATGGCAATGGACGAGAAGGTTTCGGCATAGTCAACACTTGCCTTTGATGATATCCTTTAGCCACAAGCCTTGTCTTAGGTCTCTACCTTTCCATACTCCAATTTTTCATGAAGAACCACTTGCATCCAATGGGTACATTACCCTCAGGGGGATCAACTAAGTTTCAAATCCTATTGAAGTGCATGGAATCCATCTCAGAAATCATGGCCTCTTGCCACCTTCTGAAGTCTATGCTCATAATAGCCTCCTCATAGGTCTGAGGATCTATATCCTCAAAGTCCTATCCCTTGATATGTCCACATATCTCTTAGGAGAGATGGGCACTCTACTAGACCTACATAAAGTTGGATTTTGTGGAGGTTCCTGAACAGATTCTTCTTGCAGAATGGTGCTTGAGTCAAGTTCTCCAACCTCACTCAACTCTATCATGCTCCCACTATTTCCACCAAGAACGTGCTCCTTCTCAAGAAACACTACTCTCTTGACAACAAAGACCTTTTGGTCCTCAGGGTGATAGAAATAATACCCACAAGTTTCTTGGGGATCTCAAATATGCATCTTTTCATCCTTGATTCAAAGTTATAAGGATCATGTCTCTAACATGGGTAGGGTAGCCCCAAATCTTAATAGCCTTAAGATCAAGATTCTTCCCTTTCCATATCTCATATAGAGTGGACACTACCACCTAGTTGAACTCTGTTCAGAAGGTAAGTTGCGGTCTCTAGGGAATATGGGAGGTTGGTAAAACTCATCATGGACCGCACCATGTCCAACAGTGGTGATTCTGCTTTTTCGATACACCATTGAGCTGAGGTGTATGAGGAGGAGTCCATTGGGATAATATCCCATGGTCTTTGAGGAATTGGGTGAACTCTGTACTTAAGTATTCTCCTCCCCGATCCAATCGAAGAGTCTTGATACTCTTTCCAGTTTGCTTCTCCACTTCATTCTTGTATTCTTTGAATTTCTCTAAAGCATTGGATTTGTACTTTATTAAGTACACATGCCCAAATCTTGAGAGATCATCAGTGAATGTAATGAAGTAGGAGAATCCACCTCTAGCATGATTGGACATAGGTCCACATACATCAGTATGTATGAGTTCTAGCCACTCAGAGGCTCTCTCTCCAACTCCTTTAAAATGAGAGTTGGTCAATTTCTCTTGAAGGCAAGATTCACAAGTTGCATATGAATCATAATCAAATGGACCTAAGAGTCCATCCATTAGCAACCTTCGAATTCTTCCTTCATGGATGTGACCTAGCCTACAATGCCAAAGGAATGCGACGTTCACCTCATCTCTCTTCCTCTTAGGGACACTATGTGTGTTCATGACATGTGGAGTAGCATCTATTAAGTAAAAACCATTTTCCAAAGACTCTTTAATAATGATCTCATCATTAATAAACATAGAACAACTATTGTCCTAATTTTTTTTTTGTATCCCATTCTTGTCATATAGAAAATTAAGATAATGTTTCTTATAATAGTGGGTACAAAATAGCATGTTTCCAAAACAAAAGATGTTATAATGCTCATAGGGTGACCTCGCCAACGGCAACAACTACAACCTTTGCGCCATTTCCCATCCTCAAGTCCACCTCACCTTTTGCCATTCTTCTACTCCTTGCCAGGGCCTGCAACGTATTGCAGATATGAGATGCACATCCGGTATCTAATACCCATGCATTATCATAATTTTTTGACAAGTGAAGATCAATCATAAACAAACCTGAAACTACTCCTAGCTTCTGCTTTGCCTTTTCTGCAAGGTAATCCTTACAGTTCCTCTTGCAATGCGCATCTTTGTCACAGTGGAAGCATTGTCTTTTGTCCTTTTCCGGCTCTTTCTTAGTAACTTTTGCCTTGCCCGGCACCTTGCCTTTGCCCTTTCCCTTCTTAAGGGTCTTCTTGGCCTTCCTTTTTATTATTGGTCTCACCAATATAGAGAATTGGTTTCTCCTTCTTGATGGCACCCTCAGCTTCCCTCAACATATTGAGTAGCTCAGGTAGGGTGGCCACAATCTTGTTCATATTGAAATTCATTATGAACTGAGAAAAGGAATCCAAGGGATTAGAGTGCAAGGTCTACACAGAGCTCATCCTCTAAGACAAGTCCTAGAGACACTAACTACTCTATCCACTCAATCATCTTTAGGATAAGGTTCTGAACCAATGTCCCCTCAGTCATCCTAGATCGGATGAGACTCTTTGATATATCATATCCTCAAGTTCTCCTTTCCTCCTCAAAAAATTTGCAGATGCAGGATAATGGATTGTGCATCCATCTTCTCATGTTGTCTCTACAACTCAAGAGTCATAGAAGACAACATGTAACACTGAGTAAGACTTGAGTCTTCCTTATACTTTTTATAGTGAGAAACATGTTCATCATTAGCCTCTTCCTCTAGCTTAGACATGATCTCATCGAGGACATATGCAACTTTCTCCGTTGTGAGAATAATTCTCAAATTTCAGAGCCAATCCACATAATTCGGATCAATGAGACTGTTGGCATCTAGTATGCCATGGAGTGGGTTTGAAAGTGACATATTTTTGAAAATAAAGATATAGCAAAAAATAAATAACATGCAAACTTTTGGATTTTGTAAAAAATTAAGACATGGACTTTTATCTTAATTTACTCCCACTATTTTCTCGTGAGACACATGACACCCTCCAACATGTGAATTAGAAGTTTTCGGGGGAATCGAGATCCAATTACCATCTTGGCATGATCTCAAGGGACTCGATCGATCACACCAAGCTCAGAGGGTAGGCAACTCTTTCCAATCACAACTCATTGTGATTCCTATCATATTCGGTCTCCAAATCATCATGGCTCGAAGGGACTCCGCCAACCATGATGTTTGGTAAAGTCAGCACCATCATTACAAGATGGACTTGGTTTGAAGATATGTCCCGAAGGGACTCTGCCAAGCATAGCATGTCCTCAAGCCATCTGTGACATCTCCATGTCATAGGTTAGATATCAATTCCCACTATAGGTGAGCCCGGAGGGACTCCGCCAACTTAGTCCATATCAAGAAAAGATGGCTGCCTTATAATGATGGAAGGCCACTTGGGTCAATCTTATTGCTTCACGCTTACTGACTTAATAAATTATTAATAGAGGGGTTTTGATTTTTGTTGGTCTCATAGCTAAATAATACGCGTCCCACACATATTTTTAGCTTATAATTACATCGCATGCAAACATGTACCTAATAGGTGCAGAAATGAATATATATCATATATATATATAACCACACCGGATGATCATAGACCATATACTAGAATGATCAAGCTTGAGCCTAAAGACTTGATCACAAGACCCTATGTATGTCGATGGCGCATCACATGTTTGGTGATCTTCCTTTTCTATCTCATTAGTTTTGCTAGCTACTCCATACTCCCACTGCACCTTCTTGAGTCATTTCAAATAATTACAATAGTTATAAATCACTATAGGCACGTAGGCCCAAAAATGTACATTTCATTCAATTAAGAAACTTTATCAAGGGGAGGTATACAATTAGAGGGAGGTAGAAGTACACAACGACTTTAATGAGAGAGAGGGATGCTTGTAGGTTCCAAAGAATCACCATTCACATAGACATACAAGCATCACATAAAGGTCCATGACCATCTGCCCACATCATAAACATCACATGCATATATGTAAGCTAATAGAAAATTAATTAAACACTTCAATTAATAAACTATTAGATTAACTCTTAATCTAAAGCTTTTAGATTAACACTTAATCCATGTTCTATGGTCTCCAACATGGAACCCATCGCAAAATGAAAGAGATCTACAGTCATTGGACTGTGTTAGCGACAGTCAACATTGTCGCTCAAATTTGATGACAACATCCATCGTCGGTAGGAACACTTCCTGGAGACAATCGATCATGTCATTAACATCTTTTGACACAATATTACTGTTGCCAAGAACCTTTCCCGGTGACAATAGTTTTAGTTGCCAGACATGTTGGCAACAACCTCCGATGTCATCAGGACTCTCGTGACGACAACCAATGCTGTTGCCAGGGACTCCTGGCGACAATACATGTTGTCATCAACATCTCCAGTGCACCAGAAACTAGACAACCTTTCTGCAAAGTACAAAACCAATAGCCGTCTGATTTTGACGACCAATAATGTAAGATCCGGCCCTCTTGGGCTCTTGGCCCTATCCTCAGGGTCACGACAGACACCCTGGTCGCGACATGGTCACGCTAGGGGAGCCCGTCGTGACAGGCTTTAGAACACGACGCACCTGGCCGTCGCTACATGGTCCTGACGGGGGTCGGCGTCGCGTTCTTGTCATGACATCTGGTGGCGTCACGATTGCTTTTCTGACTGACTTGACCGCTGTCCTTTCTGTCAGAACGGCTTTATCGGGTGTCAGGCGCGTTCAACGTTGACGTGACCTGGTCAGCCATCGTGTTCTAGTTTTTCTCGGTCTTCGAGGTTTGACCACTTTTGGGGTCACGCCGGGGCAGGCCGTCGTGATGCCCTGGGGCGTTGCGACATGGTTATTGTCGCGCCGGCCCGACTGGTCGCATCTTGGGGCCCGTTGGTTTAAAACCGAGGCTGCACCCCATTTCCCCCTCTCGCCCTTTCCTTCTTCTTCTTCCTTCTTCTCCCTCTCCCGAGCCCTCTTGTGTTCTTCAGCGGTTTTGGGGTGCTTGTGGCGAGGCGGTGACGTCTCCTTCGTGCAGGGGACGTGTTCGTGGTGCTTGGAGCGAGGAGGAGGTGGCCATTCTGACGTGAAGGCCCCAACGGGTCGGCTCTACTCTTGGAGGTAGGGACCCTTGGCTCCTCTCGTCCTAGCATGCTCCCTTCCCCCTTGAGATTGTGGTTTCCCCGTGGTTTGGGGTGTGGGAGTGTGACAATCATGCTCATGTGAGTGAGGATTCCATTGAGCGTACATTCATTGTAAATCCATGTTTTGTGGGGTTTAAGGGTGGTTTGTATAATTTAAAGTTTTTCTACATGTCTAGCATGCTCCCCTCCCCCTTGTGGTGGTTTGTACCCATTTTTAGGGTGGTCTTCGGGAGGACTGCACCGGGACGCCCCTCGGCTGAGAACGTGACCAGTATAGAGGTCGCGACAGACCGCCGCGACATCATTACGATGCTCTTGAGCGTCGTGACCTGATCGCGATGGCTTGAGCCACCGCGACAGTGTCACGATAGCGCTGGGCGTCGCGACAGTGTCACGATGGCCCGATGCGTCGCGACTATAGCAGAGACAGGTAGGTCTTACGAAGTTCCATTGTCTATGGAGTCTTCATCGTTTCTGCTTCTTACTGTACCCGTAGCACCAGTGCTAGTTTCCTAGTACGGTCCTACACTAGTCGTTCGACTGGTGCTTGGCACTTGAGGGCTTGTCCCATGAGAGAGAGGTTGTTTACCGTTGCCGGGGACCCTCGTCCCCGTGCGCCGTGTTGAGGGTGTACTTTGAGCGGCGCACGTGCTCGAGTCGCGGACTCTGGAGCAGAGGGGAAAATAGTGGTGTAGGACAATGGCGTTGAGTTGTTTGCAGAGCTCTCGTGGTTGGTCTGGGACACTGAGGCCGTTGGGAGTCCTTCGGCGCAGTCCAGTCAGTCCTTTCTCATGCTCGCTCTTTGCCGGAAACCGCTTAGAGAGGCCAGGCATGGGACGTAGTCTGGCCAGACTATGCGGTTACTGTGTGTACTTGTGTCCTGCCTTACTCTGATGAGACGTGGAGGTTTGGACTTGGGTCGAGGATAAGACGTCAGTGGACGCATCTGACTGGTTGACTAGTGGTAGTGCTTCCATAGCTAGTGTCTCTTGTCCAGGCAGGGTTCCCCTACCTGTGTTGTCAGCCGGTGGTGGTCAAGACGTGCAGTCGTACGGAGTTTCGACCGTGGTGCTTTCCATACCGCGTTAGTTAGTAGCTTGCTTCCGCACTTCTTTGTAGGTAGAAGCTATGATGCTGTGTCATTTAATTGCATATATATATATTCTTATACCTTTAGAGCCAGTAGGAGAGGTAGTCCCTACTGAG
>CM024760.1:52853028-52897814 GCA_014218235.1 Colocasia esculenta | reverse complement strand
GTTGTCTTGGTGAGGGTTTTCGCCAGGACGGTTCGTGCTCGTTTCTGCTGTTGCTGTGCTACCTCAGGGTCTGAGGTATGCTGTCGTTTTGGTTGGTGCGTTTGGCGGGTTTTCCCAGAACTATGCCTTGGTGGTTCTATTGGAGGTTTTCCCAAGACCGGCTTTCGTTGCTTCTGCAGTTCTGTTTGCTGCGTGTTCTCTTTGAAGGTCTGTGTTGTTTGGTCATTTGGGTTGTGCGTTCTAGTGAAGGTTCCTTCCAAGATCGCCCTTTTTCGTTTCTGGCGGAGGTTCTTCCTAGGAGTGCTCTGTGTTAGAATGTGGAGCCCGAACTCTCTAGCAGATCTACACAAGGGGTCAGGTCGCGGGGGTCAAGGGGGCAGCGCCCCTTGCAGGGGTCTCGGGGGCAGCGCCCTCGAAAGCTAAATTTTGGCTTACAGAAGTGAAGCAGTCGAACACTGCATTCGACTTATGCAGTCGCAGTCAGAAGTGAAACATTCGACTGCAGTAGTCGAATGCATCAGTCGAATGCACAGTTGAAGTCAGCAGTCGAATGTAGCGTTTGACTTATGCAGTGGGAGCCTGTCTACAGTCGAATGTAGCATTCGACTGTAGCAGTCGAATTTGTCAAGGCATTCGACTTCCCTTTTCCCAGGTCAGGCAACTTTGCAGTTCTGAGGCGGTTCTGAGTTAGGGGGTTTATTATCCTTGTAAATCTTGATTTTGATGCCCTAACCTCCCAGTATATATAGTAGGGCGGTCTCTCCTTGTATTGAGTGCTGACGATTGTTCCTGACGGTATAGTATTGGAACTGCTGCTGTGGCCGTGGACGTAGGAAGGCTCTCGCCTCCGAACCACGTAAAATATGGTGTCTGTGTGTTCTTCTTCTCCCTTCTTCCATCTCTTCTCCAAACTCTACGTGAGTTGTGTGAGAGAGGGCTGCCGATCGGGGGTGATGATTCCCAACACTCTATGTTCGTTTCGGGCCACCGTTGTGTTGCCCTTGTGGTTTGAGAGTGTGCCGTTTGGTTGGGCTGCATTCTGGTGAGGTTCTCCCAGGACGTCTCTTGGCGCTTTTGGTGGAGGTTCTCCCCAAAGCTTCTTCGTGTTGTTTTGGTTGTCACTGCTCTCTCTCTCTCTCTCTCTCTCTGTAGAGATGAGTTGTCGTTGTTGCCGGTTGGACTGTCTGTGTTACAGTCTGCTTGGGCGTTGTCGGTCAAGGTGTGGTGTTTTTGACCGTGTGTCTAGCCATTGCACTGGCCAAGTTGTCTCGTTGTTCGTTTCCAAGTTCTCGACTGTGCTGGTAGGACTTTGTGTGTCCTTATGGTGCAGGTGGTTTGCGTCGTTTCTCGCGCTCGACATGCTCTTGCAGATGGTGGTTTGGTGAGTGCAGTCAGTGTCTAGCTGGTGTGCTTCTTGTGGAAGTGCCAATCTTGCGTTGTGGTTTTATCTCTCATGTGTGGAAGAGACTCGTTGCGTGTCTCCTTCCTATGCTTTCGTGGGTTGCTCGGGTGGTGATGCTCCACTGTGGTGTTGTGTCACCAGGGTGCACATCATTGCGACCGTCTGGTGGAGTTCTTCCCTTGAGTCATTTTTGGGTTGAGCTGGTTGCTCCCTCGTGTTGTCGTTCCTTGTGGCACCGTGGGTCGGTGGACCTGTTTGTGCCATTTGTCGTTGTGATGGTTTCTTGCTACCTGCTTGGACAATTTGGGGCATTGGGTCCCTGTTGGTTAGTGCGAGGTAGTATTATTTTCTTGTTGGGTTGCTTGCGTGAGCATTGTTCCGCTGTGCATTGTTTTTCATGGTTGGCCTTGCTCATGCAAGTGTTATTCGGTGTGTGCTCAATTGTGCCTTGGCTTCTGCCTTGGAGGCTTTTCGTGTCGTCGTTGTTTGGTGTTTGGCCTCTCTATCGATCGCGATGGAGGTGGTGCTCTTGCTCTTGCGTGCTAGGGAGTTACGGTGGTCTTTTGCTCTGCATGCGGCAGAGTCGGTGCTCCGTGTTTTGTGTGATTTTTGGAGCCGACGTGGTTGTTGCGCTCTTGAAGTTGTTGGCTTTCCGTGTGCTTTTTTTGTGGGTCTCTGGTGAAGAATCCTTCGGTGGGCCCTGTGTCGTCTTGGCCGTTGATGCGAATGCGTGTGCTGCACCTTGTGTGTTTTTCGATGCTTTGTGTTTTTGTGCCTCAAGGGTCGGGGCCGATTTGGCTTGTTGTGCCCTTTTAGGCTTGTCTTCATTTGCATGTGGCTTCTTAGCGAGTCTCTAGTGAAGAGTCCTTCCTGTTAGCCCGTATTGTTTTCGGCCATTGGTGCACCTGTGTTGCACATTGCTTAGTTTTGGTGCTTGTGGTAGCACCGTGTGCTCATGCTCGAGCGTTTGGTTTTGTGCCGTTTGGAGCTTTGGTGCATTGTGTTGTACCTTGGGTGGCTCCCAGTGCTTGTGATAGCATCGTGTGTTGTGCCGTGTCACCTGATTTGAGCTTCATGCGTCGTTTCATGAGTTTGCTCGATGTTGGAGGCGTTGGGCTTTCCGCCTCTGGGACACGTGTGCTAGCTTGAGTCTTGTGGTTGTACCATTACCGCTGTGGGGTGGCTACTTTGCTTTGCCTAGGTAGCCTATCGGTGGTACGCTAGGCTTTGATCGTAGCATGTGTCCGAGTTTTCCTTCTCGCTTTGGGAGAGCAAGTGTGTTCGGTTGTGGTACCCTACTTCGGTCTGGGTTCCTCTGAGGTCGACGTGTTGTCCTCGACCTATGCGGTTGTTTCGGCTTCAGTGTGGTTGTGCATCTTTCTTGTGGTTGGCATGTGGTACTCGCGCTAAGCCTTGTGTGCGCATGGTGGGTGTGCTGTCAACCCTTCGTTGGTTCTCCGATTGTGTGTGGCATTGGTGAGTCTGGAAGCTGATGGCGGAGCCTCCTCTTGGTTCGTTTGGTGACAGTGAGGCCTATTGGCTTGCTAGTACTCGACCGCATGGTTTGTCGACGTTGTGAGGTGCAAGTTTTGGCTTGACTTTAGACGTCTTCCGTGCTTTCGTCGTGATGTGTCGCATGTGGAGCGTGTAGTTTCCCAGTGTCGTGGCTCCGCGTGAGTTTGTGTCCTTGTCGGACTGCGAGGAAGGTCTGGATGAGACCTAGCAGCGGCAGTGGATGCTGTTTTCGCATGTTGAGGGTTCTCCGCATGCGTTTGATGTCCTTGTCGGACCACGAGGAAGGTCTGAGTGAGACCTAGTGGTGACAGTGGCCGTCGTTCCGTGTGTTAAGGATTCTCCGTGAGTGTGTTGTCGCTCTGGTTTTTGTCGTTTGCGTGGCTTCTCGGTTAGGCTGATGACCGATGCTAGCTGCTGCTAGTACCGTGAGGCAGTTTCCCAGAGACTTGTGGTTGTTTTAGGTGTTTCTCGTGCTGTTGTCGGCAATTGTGCACTCTGTCGGGTTTTGCTAGTGACAGTGTGGGTTGCCAATCGGTTGGTCTCAACAGCGGGGTCTGTTGGTGGCTACAGTTGTGCGGTTTTGGCTAGCATTTTTCTGCCGTTCAGGTCGGTTTGACGTTTCTTGGAACCTGTGGGATTGTCGTCAGTTTGGGCACCCCACGTATGGCTGGAGTGAGCCATTGGTTTTCAATTTATGCTCCACGTGCGTTTGGAGTGTATGAGCCGTTGGTTTTTGGTGGCGTGCCCCGTGTGTTTGGGGCTCATTGTGTGAGCCGTTGGTTTTTCGGCTTCGTGTGCTCCGCGCGTGGTTTGCGTGTGGTTGTTGCCACGAGGAGGTCGTGATGAGCTTAGTGGCTCTTCGCACCCGCATTTGTGTGCTCCGTGCACGTTGGCGGTGCGGTTGTTGCCACGAGGAGGTCGCGATGAGACTTAGTGGCTTCTCCACCCCTGCGCTCGCGGTGGCTCACGTGTTCCTTTCGTCCCTCGAAATCTCTTAAGCTTGCTCAATTTCGAGGACAAATTATTTTAAGGGGGTTAGAATGTAAGACCCAGCTCCTGACTTTCCGTCTGGTGTCTTGGATGACTGGCCACTAATGCATCCAGGCTGGGGGACATGTTAGTGTCGCGTCGTTGGTGTCTGACGCGACAATCATCCTTGTCACGACCAGCTTGTGCGTCGCATTCTTGTCACACCTAGCTTCTTTGTCGTGTCTTTGTGTCGCTCCCGGTCATGGGTTGCGATAGTGTTCCGTGCCTTTGTCATCTGGCAACTGTCAGGTGGCAGGCGTGTCAGTACAACCAGTCGCGTTGTCGTGGCATCTGGGGGATGCAATCTTATCGCGTTAAGTCCTTAACGCGACGCGTCGCCCTGTCTCATCTTAGGTGCCGAAGGCTTAAGGCCTTGGTCGGCGATCCCTTCTCCTTTTCCCTCCTTCCCCTCTCTTCTCTTCCCCCCCGCGGTGCTCCGCCTCCCTCTCTTCCCTTTGTGCGTTTCAGGAAAGGAGGAGGGTCGTTCGTGGTGCCTTGCGTTGTGGAGCTTGCGTGGAGCGAGGAGGAGGTGGCCAATCCAACGTGAAGGGCCCCAATGGGTTCAGTTCTTTGTTTAAGGTAGGGATTCTTGTGTCCTTCTCGATCCGGGTGGATTGGGAGCCCCTCTTGGTTTGTAGATAGCATTTCCTGCTTCTCAATGCTCCCCCCCCTTTGTGTGGTGTGGGGTTGTGGCTTGTGGGTGACCTCGGATGGAGCATCCCGCGGCTCTGCCCTTCTTCTGGTGTTGCGACCGTGGTGCATGTCGTGAAACCAGAGGGCACGACTGTGTCGCGACACGCCTGCTCGATGCGATGGCGTCGCAGTCTAGCAGTCGACGCGATCTTGTTGCGGTGCATTTCCTATTGCAACAGGGTTTCTGTCGCGGTGCCCTTCCCCGTCGCGATGGTATCATGATGGCCTAGAGGGACGCGACAGTACCTGTGTTGCCTTAGGTGTTTCTGTGGTTCCGGTTGACGTGTTGGCATGTGCTCCAGGACAGGCTTGCCCTTAGGACCTTCAGGTGGGGAACACGGCAAGTTGCCTCACTGCGTTCAGTGACCGAAGGTGACACCTTCGTGGCTGGTGTCCTGGCAGCGGTGCTAGGAGGGTCACATCTGTATAATAATTGATTGACCGATGGTCAATCGATTATTAGCAGAGCGACACTTTCTGTACGACTAGTGGTGTTCCGAGGTTCTGACTTGTTCGTGTATGCCTTGGTTGGCCGACGGCCCTCTCGAGGGTTCCTGCGTGCCTCGTGTTTGTTGGGCTTGTCGGGTTACAAGCCAACGATTCACATGGTTCTTGTAGTGCTTGCCCGCCTGTTCCCCGATGCTTGGCACTTGAGGGCTTGTCCTGTTCAGAGGTTGTCTCTATTGCCTGGGACCCCCATCCTCGGGTGCCTTTGAGGGAGTGTTCAGGGCTATGAGCATGCTCGAGCTGGCAGCTGAGTTGGTGGACTTTAGAGCTGAGGGGAAACGAGGTTTGGACAGCGGAGCCGAGTCGTTTGTAGAGCTCTCTTATCTGGGGCGGGACGTCGAGGTTGTTGATGTGTTTTCTTCTGGGCGCAGCACAGATAGTCCTTCTTCTCACTGTTATCCGTTGCCCTAGCTTGCACGGAGGTTATAACATGGTTGTACCTAGTTTCCGTAGTGATCGTTGGTTTGGCCTTGTTGGCCTGTGCATCTAGTGGTTTCCGCTTCGGTGTCTTCTTAGTTTCGTAGTCTCGTTCTTGGGTGCCAGTCCATGGTGGCACTGGCGTGTGTGGCTTCCCACCTCGCGGTGTGTCTGGGGTCTGGGGTGGTTCTGCTTGTAGGCCCTCGACCTTGTGGAGGTCTGAGGTGGCCGTGCTTGTGGTGAGACGTCCTTCTCACGTGGTTGCTCGATGGTCTCCGTGAGACCCCTATCTCGGCAGGCGTGTCGAGACTTGTTTCCGTGTTGTGCTTGACTCTGTTGGTTTCTGCAGGAGTCGTGTGTATGTCACAACCTTGGTTGGTGGTCATGGCATTGCATTGTTTTGTTCCATTGTTTGTTCTGCTGCTTTGTAGTACCCTGCTGTAGGTGTTCCTCTCTTTACAGCTTTCTAGTGTTGTTTCCTATTTTCGGAGTTCCTACTGCTCTGGCCGGTGAGGGACTGGTAATCCCTACTGGGCCTTGTTCGCGAGGCTCACCCCCCTACTCTCTTCAGCTAGGGGCTCATCGTCGTGGGAGCTCGGTGTCGGACGGGTTGTGGAGGCGGCTGTGGCGCCGTGTGTTGTCAGCAGCAGTGAGAGCGAGTGTTGTGAGCTATTGTACCTGAGTGAGTTGAGAGTTGTGCTTTGCAAGTTCTCGGGGTATGCCCCTTAAGGACTACACATTTCTTCTTGTACCTGTGCTTTTATTTGGGACATGTTGTACAGACTTTTGTATATGTATATATTGTTATAGTTATTTAAATTCAGTTCATATCTCACTAGACTATTTCTTCTAACCCTCTGGGTCTTCGGATCCGTGGGTGACAACACGAACTTCGGGGTCCTTGACGGGGGTCCGGGAGGTCAGGTCATTACAGCAGCAATATGGAACGACAAACTAGTGAGCAGACACTCCTAAGAGTGAGCAAGAGAAGGGTATAAATAGATCTCCAAATGTGGTGCTTTACGACACGTAATACCCACACCTATCGTTGTAAAAACTCCCTTTTTTTACAGCTTAGCCACATTAACTAGAGCCTACAACACGTATTATGATACGTGTAACTGGTTTACCAACAGGTAAAAGTCTTATGTAACCATGATTATGTAAGCAAAAATATTCCAAAAAGGGGTTTTATAATTGGGAGTTACTTCATCTGAATCCTTTGTCCTTATATTTTTTATATCCAAATGATGTCCGAAAAAGTTAAATTTCAAACATAAATTAATTGAAAGGTTTTACCAACTATGGTGATTTTAGCTAATATTTACAATATCTAAGTGATGGTCTCGCCTAGTGTATTTGGAACTTTTCATATTGAGTGACTAGGATGTCTATCCTAGTTTCCTTCACTTTGTCGGTTCCTTTGTATGGAGTTTTAACTTGTCCCACATTTCTTTGGTTGTTTTGAAAGTTAAGATTAGATCCTATTGAACTCTCTTTTTTGTCAAGACACAACAAATGAGATTCTTGGCTTTGTTGTTCTGTGATAACATTTTTCTGTCATTGTCTGTCCAATTTTTCCTTAAGGAGAGGACTATCAGATCTCCTTCTTCGATGATGGTCCACAGTTGATAGTCATATCCCTGAAGGAATAACTTTATCCTTGTCTTCCAATAGTTGTAGTCTTCACCATTGAACAGAGATGGTATGTTGACAGATTGCCCTTTAGAGTATCCTTGTGCTGCCATTGATCTTTGCTCTTCAGACCATTAGATCTTCTGTTTTTTTGAGAGATCCCACTCTGATACCACTGTTGGCCCAGATAGCAAGCCCTAAGAGGGGGGGGGGGGATGGGTTACTTTAAATGTTTATGAAATAATAAAAACTTGAACACTAAGATATAAATGTTAGTATGCAGTGAAAATAAATAAATGCAATCACACAAGGAGACACAAGGATTTATCTTGGTTTGACACTGAGACACACCTCAGGTCTACGTCCAGTCCCCAAGCAATAACTTGGATTCATTACCCAAGGGTATAGTCTCCCTTATGGACAAATACACCCAGCCGTAACTGGTTTTCTCTTCAACCCGAAAAGGCAAAATCACCATGATACACAGGTCTTCCCTTCAACTCAGAAAGGGCAATACCACCTAGCTTTCAACTGATCTTCCCTTAAACAAGGGGAAACAACACCATCTCACAGCTTGATCTATTATTCTCACAGGAAGAGAACAACACAGAATCTCAATGAGATCTCAAAGGTCCCTAGACCAAGCTCAAGATAAGTAACATGTGGGCTTGATCTGAGACAACATTAGCTCTCTCTGAAAGAAAACTACAACAAGAATGCTAAGAGAGAGAGAGATATATATATATAGAAGAGAAACTTGGAGATTAAGGCTTCGACGCTCAACTTTTTTCACTACTAGAAGGGTGGATGCTTTTGGTTGGTGTGTTCTGAAAATCTAAACAACTCTCTGTTTGCTTCACTGCATCAACTCCTTCTTTTATAGACTCTCAAGGATGTAACCATTAGAATGCATGTAGAGTCTTCATCTTAGGCTTCATGCAGATATCCAAGAAGTTGAAATATCTATTGAGTCTTGCTTAACGTCAGCATGTGCATGATTCCAAGGTTGCCATGTGTCTAACGTTTACTTCAAGAGAGTACTGAATACCTCCTCACATTTAATGCACGGAGGGAGATGTGTTAGGTAAGAGAGATACATCAGTCAAGCACCCATACCTCTTTTGTAGACGCCCACAAATACGACTAACATCCAACTATTACGAGTAGTTGGTTTTCTATCTCTCAGAAAAGAAGGGTCCTTCAAAAATATGTACAAGATAAGATGTGGGTTAGGCTTGAAAAGTGTTACCTATTGCATTTAATGTTAGAGCCTTTTAGATATGTAGGAGATATTTCATAAATTATATTTGAAATAAAGTAAGTTTGGCGCCAAAATATTTTGCAGAATAATCGTGAAGGTAGATGAAAGTAATCTATATGAATAAGTTGCATGATCACTAATCGGAATGAGTTACATCACTAATCGAAAGTTTATAAGACAATAATACACTAATGGAATGACATATGACTTATGTTTATCAATCAATGAGAGAATAATACTAATCAAATCATTATCATGCAAGTATTCACTAATCGATAATTTAATAATACCAATCGAAACAAAGTAGAGTAAGTGTTCAATAATCGGAATGAGATTGGTCACTAATGAAATGGTCGTCACCAATCAATAGAATAAGAGGATAAGTATTCAGTAATCGGAACAAGCAACATTAATCGATATGTTCACCAATCGGAACAACTCACAACACCAATCGATATGTTGTTCACCAATCAATACAACTCATAACATCAATCGATATGTTGTTCACCATCAGAACAACTCATAACATCAATCGATATGTTGTTCACCAATCGGAACAACTCATAACACCAATCGATATGTTGTTCACCAAACGCAATGCTTGGTCAATAATTGATTGCTTATTTAAACATCAATCGATAGAAGCTTTTCTTCAGGAATCATTGCTCACTTAAGTAGTAATCGAAACAATCGTTTAGTCAGCAATTGATACGATTTGAACTCCAATCGATACGGCTTTTGAAAATAGCAATCGATAAAGATTTGTTCTCCAATTGATAAGAACTTGTTATCCAATTTATATCATTGAACGTCAATCGATAGAATCTTTTAACACCAATCGATAAAATCTTAGTCAGTAATCGGAAGTGCACTTTGACTGGTTACTTAAATAGTAATTGATAGGAACTTAGTCTCTAATCGATAGAAACTCTTCAATAATTGATTAATGTCCCGATGTGAATTCGTATAATTGTACCAGCATAGAGAGGGTCATCACAGATAGAACCTAAAAATAAAAAGCAAACCCTAAAGGTTTGGCGGGCTATGAGTCTATGCACAGATGCCTCACATGTTGGGCGCAGTGTTTCCCGACGGGGCCTTGCTCCAATGTCAAATTTCTTTCTATTTTTTGTCCATCATAGTTTGTCAACTCTTGGATTCAGTGATGTGCTACAGTGTGACGTGGCTGCACCAATTGCCACCGTCGTATTGTAGCATTTTTCTCTCACTCAATATATATATATATATATATATATATATATATATATATATATAGAAACAAAATGCTCTCATTTTGGTCACTCTTTTTCCTAATAGACTCTCATAACTCTCTCAATGAGTTGATTCTCTCCCTCTCTCAATCGAACTCCCTCCAAACTCTCAATATTTTATCTTCTTTCACTTCATTGGACTTTGTCCCTCTCAACCTTTTCTATTCCTTCTTCCAAACAAACTCTCACTCCTCTCTATCTCAATATTTTTCTTTTTTATTCGGATTCTCTATGCTATATAATTTATTCTCTCTCTCTCTCTTTCTCTCTCTTCCATAAATTATCTCTTTCTATGATAATCTAAGTGTATATTTCATATTGACAAAATAAAATTTTGCATGTTTAATAATATTTAGAAGAAATTAAATGATCTCCAAAACATCATTTATATTCATTAAGTTGGGCTTTTCTATTTTTGTGAAAGAGTTTACTTAAAGTATAACATTTTATATGTGAAAAGAATTATCATAACTTTTGCTTATTTCACTTGTGATAATGGTAAAGCTAGCACCATGATGTATCTTAAGGTCTCACACTTCTACAATTTACCTAGATTTTTATTATTATCATCTACAATTGATATTACAATTATATTCATAATCACACAATTAGTCTCAACAAGACATTAAGTAAATTTTTATTTCAAAGAGCTACCATTTTTTGCATGTAAGTTAATCTACACAAATTAGTTGAATATATATGTACATTTTATGAACATTCATAAGCTTATATATTGTATTTTAATTAAAGAAAACTACTAGATATATGGATATACAATACAATAGTCTATTATGAGGAATTTGATTAAATGTGTATCAACATACATTAATGTGATGTGCCGCGGGTGTGCGATGGTCAACCAAGAGGGGAGGGGTGAATTGGTTATCATCAAATTAAAACATTTTCACCTAATTTAGAGTTAATAGAATAAACAACCTAAATTACACAACGGAAACACAAATTACTTTAGGCGAAACTCACGTAACCAACTATCCTAACGTGTATAGAATGGAGGTAGAACACAGATCAAACCACAAAGTGCACGTTGGATTTTTAGAGTGGTTCTGCCACACACCACGTGCACCTACGTCCACCACCTCACATCCCATCAGGATTTTCTACTAGCTTGTTTTCTGGGTACAAGCCGATAAACCCCTCATACTGCTGTTCTCAGGACAACACCAACCCCACAACCACGATCTTTATTTCACGGGTACAAGAAACAAAATCCCATCATGCGCTCACACACCGAGCACAACACACACTAACGTTCAATTTGAAGTGTAAACAAGAAACCCAAATAAGGAGAACACTAATTTAATGATGGAGTAAAGATTCTCTCTGTTAAGAAGTTGACTTTGTGATCATCTCAATTGGACGATGTCAAATTGAAGAGCATGCCGATGTAGAAAGCTCCAGGATGAAAATCCTCTAGTTGGAGACCAAAGTCCATGCATTTATGGTTAAGATTAGCAACTTGGGTCGTCTGGAAATCCTCTGGATCATCAACAACTTTTCCTCCGATCTCTGGACGTTTAGAACTTCAACAAACTCTCTCTAAGACTACAACCCTTGTTTTGTACTTTAGGGCTGCTGGAGGACTCT
Organism: Colocasia esculenta; assembly: GCA_014218235.1. Classification (NCBI taxonomy): domain Eukaryota; kingdom Viridiplantae; phylum Streptophyta; class Magnoliopsida; order Alismatales; family Araceae; genus Colocasia; species Colocasia esculenta. The sequence goes on along the minus strand of CM024760.1, from coordinate 52,886,479 downwards.
TGGAGGCGTGGGGATTACTCTCTCAAATCATAAAGACATGTTGTATTTATAGTGCAACACCAAAAGATCATAACTTTGGCAAGAATCTCGACGGAGGAAAGAGTCCTACTCAAATATGGAAACCTCGTAGCTGGAATCGGTCGACCAATTTCATGGGTTCAGTTGACTGTTCAGATAGTCTTCAATCGAGCTTTGGAATCGAAGATTGTAACGTTTTGACCATTCAGATTGTGGTTTGGTTGGCATATGAGCCAATGTCTGTGGTTTTGGGTTGTGTTTTAAGGTTTGGCAAGTGGTGTGGGCCGAAAATCCAAGCACAACAGGCCCATTGGTTCCCTATTTGAGAACGCGAAGGGGCAGGGCGTCGCGTTCAGAACTCGTCCCCCCCTACGTCGTGTTCTCCCCGCCACCTGTTTTCAGCCTTCAACCGTCTGCGCGATGTGTGGCGTCGGGTTCGGAACGCGTCGACCAGGAATGCCGCGTTCTTAACACGATGGCATGTCGCATCGCGTTCTCAACTCCAATTGTTTAATAGAGTGTAGGTCGGCCAAATAGAGTAGGAAGCTTTGTTCGACTGAAGGGAGAGATTTTGAAGGATTTCTGGGTGATTTCAACTTCAAGTTGGTGATTCGGTATGTTCTCAGCGCGAGGAGGTTGTTTGGAGCATGGGAAAGACCGATCGATTGGATTTCTTTGCATTCTTCACGTTGGTAGGGAGATTCTCCGTTAATCTTCATTTATGCATGTTTTTATGGTTTAGATGAATGTCAAAGGTCTTGGTAAGTAGTATGCATGGTAGTATAGTGATTTACAACTTTGTGAGTAATCATAGCAGGTTAAATAGTGTGGTTGTGGATTTTCTAGTGAAGGTTTCTCCATATTGGCATTCAGTCTGTGAATGTGACGGACTCAGTGGTCACGTTTTGAACGCCACGGACTAACCTGATGCGTTCACATCGGAAACACACTGTATCAGGGTCACGTTCTGAACGCGACACCAGACCAGTAGCATTCATGTGTTCCAAGGCTTAATGGAATGGTTTGAGGTTTGTGGGTCTTGTGGACTATGGTTAGAAGTGTTTGGTTATTGATAAAAGTTTATGGTCATACAGTAAGAGTATCGGACATCGTGTGTGCATGGTTTGAGTGTGTGACTGGCTTGGTAGTACGACACTTACCATGGTTGCCTCTTCAGTCGGGTACCCTAGGTTCTTTGTGAGCCAGGCACATTGTGCTCAAGGTTTGTGCTGGTACTGTGTGTATGGTCGAGGTCTATGTCGTCTTCTTGGACATCCTCACTCGTTTGTCGAGTTGTACATCCGACTGAGGGAAAGGCGACAATGGGCAGCGACTTGTGGTGTGGTTGGTTCTTGTTTGGTCGCTTGTAGTGTGCTTGTGGTTGGGGGGACGTACACTAGTAGATGTACTGGTCCCCAATTAGCCCCGTGTTTCACAACCTCACTCTAAGAATTATGGAATTCTTAGAGCTACGTCAGGCTTGGGTCTGCAGCTCTGTAGCTTGCAGGTAGTGTTGGTTGGACTCCACAGTTCTTGTGTTTGTAGAGGTAAAGCTACAGTTAGACTTGTGGTCTACAACTACGAGACTGAGAGGTTTTTTCTTGTGTGATTTTTCCAGGTCAGTAGTTGATGTCGCGAACCAGACTTCGTGACATGTGTGTAGCGTTGTTCTTCCTTAGCTCATACCTTGTACGTGGTTTGTTGTTTATTTATTAGTGCTCATTACTTACTGTTCAGTACTTCTGTACTTTTAATTGCAGTATATATATAGTTCAACACATGTTTAGTTCTATTAACTGTTTAGTTATAATTGTTCACTCATGTTCCTTGTGCATCTGCAAATGTTGGTTTTTGGGGGAGTTCCCCTACTGAACCAGTTACCTGTGAGACTCACACCCCTACTTCCCCCTTTCAGGTGAAGGAGAGTTCACATCCCTCGTCTAGTTCTGAGCCACACCGTAGCAGAGGTGGGCCTACTCCACCAGCAGTGTAATTTACTTTTTATTTTACCTTGGGATTTTCTTTTGACCTTAGTTGAGAACAGTCTATATAAACTTCATGTAAATATGTGTGAGATTGTATATATTATGCGATCTTATCTGTGTTTAATAGGTTTCTTTTATGTTCTCACGGACTCGAGTGATGATATCCCTAACGAGACTTCGGCCTGTTCGCCGAAGGCGGAGTCGTGTCAGGCTCGTTATCAAGTTAACGGGTCTGAACGACAAGGACCGCTACAATTGGTATCAGAGCAAAGATCCGTGTGAATATAAAAGGGCAAGAAGATTTACATAGCCTTGATCTCTACTTAAGTCCACTACTGGTGGTCCTACGTTTTGCATTGATTAGTTGCCATGTTGTTGTGTTGGAATAATGAATGTGTAGGATTTGAGATGACTGAAAGGAGAGAATGGAGAGGTGGAGGAGATGAAGCAGAGGTGTCCACGCATCAGTTAATTAAAAGATTGTGTCAAAACATTACTGAGATTGGACAAGGTTGGATTAGTAGGCATCGGTCCTACCAGTGGTCGCAGAGCCTCCGGTAGTAGGAGGCAGTACCACCACCACCACCACTAGGAGTAGTAGTATCAGTGCACCCAATTGGTGCAGAAGAGCCTACAATGTTAGTGGAGAGATTTGTAAGGTCGCAGCCACCTACTTATTCAGGAGGTCTGAATCTAGACATAGCGGAGCATTGGGTACATGAGATTGAGAGGGTCTTTGTTACTATGAGGTGTTTGCCGATTGATAGAGTGATTCTGGCCACATACCGGTTGCGAGGTTTTGCGCAGAAGTGGTGGAGATTGAAGATGTAGACTGTTTATGCAGGGAGGACTGAAGATTCTATCACTTGGTCAGAGTTTCTTAAGGTATTTAATGATACTTTCTTTCTAGTTCAAGTTCAGCAAGTAAAGAGGGAGCAGTTAGAACTTTGCAGCAGGAGAATTTCCCAGTACTAGAGTACCATATGCGGTTTATGGCTTTGAGCAGATATGCACCCTATGTGGTTACCGATGATGCAATGATGGTGGAGTATTTTATCGAAGGATTGAGGTCAGAGTTGCAAGATGCGGTTATACCCCTTATGTGGAGGACAATGGAGGAGGTAGCCCAATGGGCGGCTATCTTGGAGAGGACCGTATAGGCCAGACAGTCAAGTGAGGTAGGCAATTTTTGGCTTCTTCAACGTTCCCCAAGTATTAGTAACGGTATGGCACCGTCAGGAGCATCATCTTCTGGATTTCCTAAGTGGGGTTCTAAGTTGAAGAAGATGTTCAGAGGTAGAGGAGGTGGAAGGCAGCAACCATTCCAACAAGGAAGAGGATTCAAGCCAAAGTTTGAGGAGTCCCAACAGAGTACGACTAGGCAGCCAAGGATTTTTCGAGGATACAAATGTTATAATTACAGTCAGCCAGGTCATTTGATTAGGAATTGCCCTTATCCCAGAGAGTATGGTTATGATAGAGCAGTACCACAGCAGCAGCAACAACAACCACCAACGGATCGAGGTAGAGGTCTCCCTTTCCAGCGAGGTTGAGGACCGATTATGGCAATCACCAGGGCGCAGACAGAGGCATCTAATTAATTGAAGGTATATTACCTGTCTTTGAATTTTCTACAAGAGTATTGATAGATCCAGATGCTTTGCATTTTTATTTTTGAAAATTTTATGGATAGTATGGTGCATCCTCTAGAAGAGAAACAATGTGAGCTAATAGTGGAAGTTCCTTCCGGTGGTTACATGGTTACTTCTAGTTATTTAGATGGAGTTACTATAGTAGTTCTGGGCAATCAGTTGCTAGTTAGATTATATGCATTACAGTTAAAGGAATATGATGTGATATTGGGTATGGATTGGTTAGAGGCTTATGGGGCAGTAGTTGATTGTAGAAAGAATAGAGTCAGATTTTGTCATCCTAGTGGAGCAGTGTTTGAATTTCAAGGTATGTCGTTTTATACTCCTAAGTTTATTATTTTTGCACTTAAATCTAGAAAATTGATTAATGTCATATTTGGCTTCTGTAAGTTTAGTTGAGTCAGTCAAGTCTGTAGAGAAGGTTCTCGTAGTTAGTGAATTTGCAAATATATTCGAGAAGATTTACCAAGATTGGCTCCGCACAGAGAGGTAGATTTTACAGTAGAGTTACAACCAGGTACTATGCCAATTTCCAAGGCACCATATAGAATGGCACAGCAGAGTTAAAGGAATTGAAGAAGCAATTATAGAAATTGTTGGAGAAAGGTTTCATTAGACCCACTCATTCGCCATGGGGAGCTCTATTGTTGTTTGTCAGAAAGAAAGATGGTAGTTTGTGGTTGTGTATAGATTATCGACAGCTAAACAGAGTTACCATTAAGAATAAGTATCTTCTTTTGAGAATATATGATTTATTTGATCAGCTGCAGTCAGCCAAGGTGTTTTCCAAGATTGACTTAAGGTCAGGGTACCATCAGTTGAGGATTAGAGAAGATGATATTGATAAAACAACTTTTAGAACCAGATATGGTCATTATGAGTTGTGGTTATGGCATTTGGACTGACTAATACACCTGCAGCTTTTATGAATTTAATGAACAAAATATTTCATCCCTATTTGGATAAGTTTATTGTGGTTTTTATTGATGATATATTGATATACTCAGCATCAGAAGAAGAGTATGTAGCCCATTTGAGGATTACATTGCAGATCTTGCGGGAGCATCATTTATTTACTAAATTCATTAAATGTGAGTTTTGGTTGAAGGAGATTCGGTTTTTGGGTCATGTGATTTTTGGAGAAGGAGTTGTCATGGATCCAGCCAAAGTTGAGGTAGTAATGAAATGGGAAGAGCCAAGGATAGTGTCAGAAATCAGAAGTTTATTGGGTTTGGCAGGATATTACAGACGTTTTATCTAAGACTTCTCGAAGATTGCAACTACAATGACAAAGCTAACCAGGACGGGTGTGCCATTTACGTGGACAGTAGATTGTCGTAGGAGTTTCATGGAATTGAAAAGAAGATTGACTTCAACACCTATATTGGAATTACCATCCGACGGTGGAGGATTTGTTTTGTATACGGATGCTTTTAAAAGAGAACTCGGGGCAGTGTTGACGCAGCATGGTAAAGTTGTGGCATATGCGTCTAGACAGTTAAAGCGTCATGAAGAAAATTACCCTACACATGATTTGAAACTGGCAACAGTGGTATTCACATTGAAGTCGTGGAGGCACTATTTGTATGGGGAAAGATTTGAAATTTTTACAGTTCAAAAAGTTTAAAATATATTTTCTCTCAAAGGGATTTGAATCTCAAGTAGCGCAGATGGATGAAATACCTGAAAGATTATAATTTCAGTTTAGCATATCACCCGGGGCAAAGCTAATGTTGTTGCAGATGCATTGAGTAGAAAGACAATTCTGAGTCAAATGATGATCAAAGAATGGAAGTTATATGAAGATGTGACAGAGAATTCTCTTTTTATTCCCAACAATCAATAGTGAGCAGTGTTAGCTAGTAGTGCGGTGGAACCATCATTATATTGGTAGATAGTGAAGCACAAAGAATATACGAATTTGGCTGAAATTGTGAAGATGGAGATGTCACGGTTGATAATGATTGTGTAGTCAAGCTTAGAGGTTGGTTGTATATCCCAAGAGAAGCAGAATTGAAGCAGAAAGTGTTAGAGGAAGCACACAGATCCTGATATTTAATTCATTCAGGCAACACAAAGATGTATAAGAATTTGAAGAAACATTTTTGATGGTCGAACATGAAGAAAGAGATAGCTAAATTTGTAACTAGATGTCTACTTTGTCAGCAAGTAAAAGCAGAGCATCAGAGGCCAGGAGGATTGTTACAGTCATTACCGATTCCACAATAGAAATGGGACGATATAGCTATGGACTTTGTAGTGGGATTACCTAGAACAACAACAAGTCATAATGGAATTTGGGTTTTTGTTGACAGATTAACAAAGGTGTGTAAAATTTTAGTCATAAGTATGTCTTAGACAGTTGATCGATTAACCAGATTGTATGTGGACATAATAGTACGTTGCATGGAATTCTAATTATTATAGTTTCAGATAGAGACCAGGATTCACGTATGATTTCTGGAGGAGCATGCAAAGAGTAATTGACACAAAGTTAAGGTACAGTTTAACATATCATCCACAAATAGATGGGCAAACAAAAATAACAATTCAGACAATAGAAGACATGTTGCGAGCTTATTGTTTAGTATAGGGAGGCAACTGAGAACATCATTTAGGAATGGTAGAATTTTCTTATAATAACAGTTATCATGCTAGCATCGGGATGGCACCGTATGAAGCTTTATATGGCATACCATGTATGTAGTACCCCAGAAAATTCATTAATTAAAAATTATAGATAAATTAAAATTTTGTCAATTATAAAAATCAAACTAGTTAAAAAGATATGCATTATTATTGCATGAGTAAAAACCCATATAAAAATTTTGTAAAAATAATAGTTATACCTTAAATAATATTCTCCAATGACCCATTAAGAAATGTGGGCATAGAAAAATCGATTGGACCCAGTTTTAGAATTTATGTGACTTATTATTGTAATAAGTCAGAAACTCATTATTAAATGAGCCAAAGTGGATTAATATTAAAATAAAATTATGGGAAGATTCCAAACGATATGTATTGATAATCCATCATGAGAAAATTGGACCAATGGACCCCTCATAACCTATGAAGAAATTCAAGTAAGAAAAATATAATTAAATCTATAACTCTATTAATCTCTAATTAAAAGGGAAAAATTCTCATAAGAAAAATATGTTAAGTAATGAGCTTTGTTAAATAGACCCTCTAGAATTTATTGGGTCAAAATAGGGATTTTTAAAAGAGGAATAATAGAAAAATACCCTAAACTCGTAACTTAAATATTACCTAAATAGAAAAGGGGAATTAAAGCATTAAAATAAGTGATTTGGGTTGGAATTGGATTCCTAACCCTACCCTAATAGGTTGGCCACGAAATTTCACCCTAGCATAACCCTAATAGGAGTTGGCAAGCTTAGAAGGAGGAGAGAAAATAGGAAACCTCGTAATTAAAGGGGAATTAGAATCAAACTAGGAGATGGAAAGCATGGGAGCTTAAATACTCCCCAATCTCTCCATGGCCGGCCCTAAATCGTTGCTGGGGCTTGCTGGACGAGGAGTGGAGGCCAAGGAGAAGGGGAATTCGTAAAGAGAAGGCTGGACCAAGCTCCAACCCATGTTCTTCAAGTTCTCAAGAGTCAAAGGTAGGCATTCTCACGAGCAAAAATTATAAAATTTTGTCTGTAGACTATTCCAACCATCAAGAACAAAAGCTCTCTAGTTTCATAATTTTCCATCGAGCCAATATTTTCTTCTTGATTTTTGAAGTTCTGCACTCGTCATAACCTTTCATCTAAATTCTAGAACTCCATGCATACTCGACCCCATACCATGAGATTTTAACTGGAGATACTGATGGATGTTAGGCATCGTTTGCCCCTAAAAGCCCTAAATTTAATCCATCATACTGCTTGAATTAATTCTTGCATCTCAACTATACATTGTTCCATATTCTTTATGAATAAACCTATTTGAAGTATGTCGAAACCATGTCTGTTTTCAAATTCCTATTTACTGTAAGTACTCTCGCATGTCTAGATCAGTTTGCAAGTGATTTCGAATTTTCATCGACTATACATTTAGTTCTTAATTTCTGAACGTCCCTGTGTCAAAACAAGGCAACTTGGACCGCAATCCCATGCACTGTCCTTTTCTCGCTCGGACTCAGGCGCAGGACCTGAGAACGCGAAGGCCGATAGGCCGCATTCTCAGGGCCCGTCGCGACACAGTACCTGTCACATTATGAACGCGACAGGCCACACCGTCGCGATCTGGCAGCCTGCTCCGACCGACCTGTCGTGACCTGTGCATGACCCTGTCGTATTCTCATCTGACCCTGTCGCGACCCTTACAGGGGTACGTTGCAATCTGGGGTTTTTCATGAAAACCCCCTATTTCTGCAAGTCTTGATTTTCTACAGAAATATCATGCTCTATTAACTCTCTTAAACACAATTAACGAAGCTGTTAATCTGGGATATATTTTAATTAATTAAAATATTTCACATGACCTTTCATGCCCCTAATTTTTCATGACACATGCACACACTTTGAACCATCCATTATGGCTTAACTTGGCATGAAATTATCTCATAGTACATCTGGTAATGTATTTCAATTGCCATATTTTTAAATGAACTTGTCTTTGTTTCTTGCGATGTTTTGGGAATACCGTTATCGACGCTCCACTATTCTAGAATTCCTCTAGAATGTCAGGCACTTGTTTCTTTATACACACTCTCTCTTGACTTGGATGAACTCTCTGTTGGATATTCCTTCTGTCGGACTAGTGAATCCTTGTTCAAGACCTCCGTAAGTCTCCTCTGTCCATAGGTTCCCACATGGTCGACGAGCTGGTTGTACCCCAACACCTATAATACACTTTAGGGATTGGTAAGATCCATATGGCCTTAGATTGTTCTCTCTGTTAGCCTGAATCACGCCGGACCTCTGGACCTGTGCATAACATGGACAGTGGAAGGGTAGTGAGTTCCACCTGACTGCCAACACCAATAACGCGTGTTGTGCAACTGTTACTATCACTTGTTTAACGTTGTCTTACGAATATGTCCCTGTCTCGTCTACTGTCTCTATACTCTCATCTGTTCACGTTCTCTCTAGACTCTTATCTATCTCGTCACTTAATCTCATCTATTTCTTGGTACTCTATTTGGCCATTAAATTGATTGTCTATGATAAAAACATGATTAAGCTAGGCAACATTATATGGGCCCGATCTGGTCCTGGGATGAGTGCTCGAAAGGCTATAACTCGTGGGGTTTAATGATCAAGGTGATTGGCATACACCTAATCATGAACACACAACAAGATTTAATCTATGACAATCAATCAGTCAGTCAATTATTGTTTACTTGAACTCGTGGTTGAAAGAATATCGACCAACACTTGCTATCGTGACTAGTGCACTGTTGTGCAACTTTACTTGTTGTCTTGTTATACCGCCAATCTGTTATCATACTTGTTGTGCTATACTCTCGTGTTTTCTGCTATTGTTCCTCGTCATCATTTACCATTACTCTCTATACTGTTCCCGTTGCTCTCTCTAGTTGTCCTGCTTGATAATTCATTAATCACTTTAAGCATGCTTGTTTACATGAGATTTAAGTCCTACTGAGTGTTATCGCTCACCCTTTGTTATTTGTTATGGTGTCTTAGGTAAGTCGGCCATTGACATTACGCATACCAATGGAACAGGACCAAGGTGATGAGCGACCTAGAGTCAACTCATGAAGTTAGCATAGTACCTTGGAGTATAGTAGTTGTTGCCTTAGATTTCCTATTCAATGTATTGATGTCATTGAGCCCTATGTATTGGCTTTGAATTAGAGGTTGTAATAGTCTTAGTGAAATTTACCAATAAAATGAATAGTTTTATTGTAACGACCCAAGATATTTTTACCCAATAAGGGTCCATATCCAGATCCGCCTCCCGCGATCGGACCAAAGTCTCGCAAGGGATATCACTAACACGTGGAGAGTCAGACCACAAGACCTCCACAGTACACACGGTCTCACCTCAACACCAGCTGAGGTCGGGACTCACGTACCACCACAACACAACTCTACCCACGAGGGGTACATGTACCTGCTACCACGAGGTACAACACCGAACCACAGAACCGTGCCACCTCTTGGGCACACCACAACAGTTAACGATTTTACAATTATAACCTTAACCAGCGATTCACACACAAACCACAACCAGTGGTCAAACACGAGTCGGTATGGAGGCGACGTCACCACTCGGGAATGGACCACTGGTTCATGACACCAGTATCCAACCCGGACAACAAAGCACAATAACTACCTCTTAGTCTCGCAGTCACGGATGAAATGTCCAACTGCCGCTCCACAACAACAAGCAAGAACCAAGAACAGTGAAGACCAACTAACCACCACAACCTATAGATCACACACCTCGCAGGCCCAAGTCTGACACCTTTAGGGGCTCCGGCCGAGAACCCTAAAGTGAGGCACTGAAACAGGACTAGCTAAGGACCAGTACATCTACTGTGTTTCGTCCCTCAACCACAAGCGTGTACAAGTGACTGCACACCCACAAACACAAGTCGCTGCCCTCTGTCATCTTTCCCTCAGCCGGACGTACAACTCAAAGTCAGGAGTGAGGGTGTCCAGAAAGACGACACAGACCGTGATGGTACTCTGGTACTGGCACAAGCCCTAAGCACCCGGTGCTAGGGTAACCGACTAGAGAGGTATTCCGAATAGGTGCCGGACCACTAGACTCGGTAAGCACACAAACCACGGTATACATACTTATATGACCTTTATGTACAACCCACGGTACACAAGTGTAAAGAATAGCTTATCATCGGTCACCCTGTGACCCTCAAGCCATTCTATACAACCATTTATTAATCACGGGTCATCACATGACCGCCAAGACCACACATCACGCTTATACTCATTATCCACTATTCATGTATCTTAATACATAAGCATGCTTAACATAAATCGTAAGCATACAAACGACATGCGCAAACCTATCACATTAGCTGTATAAAACCATGCTTAATAGAAACCACAAGGCCTGAGCTATGTTCACCCCAGAACCTCACTACCCAGCCATCACAACTCAGCCTCGGAACCTGAAACGCGTCCAACACAGGCGCTGCCACTTGAATCACGTCGACCTTCTAGACGCTATTCAAAATGCTGTCGCGACAGACCTTAGTGACGCGACCAAGTCGCGTCGGCCTGACACGACGCCTCTAGACCCAAACCGGTCAAAACAACGGTCAACATATAAATGCGTCCGACAGCACTGACGCATTTCACATGATCTCATCGGGTCAAGCAGACGCGACCCCAACACCGCCACTACACACAGACAAAACCCGAAATGCGTCGGCTCAACGCGACACGTTCAACATGAACGTGTCGACTGTCCTGGATGCATTTCAACGAAGACTGTAGGTTCAGCTCACAGGCCGAACCCACCTCCTCCACGGGAGAAATCACATACATGCTGTTCAATTATCAATTCAAAGTAGGAAACAGAATCACCAAACCATGGCACACCACCCCACACATGCTCCAACCCTTAATCCCAAATCCAAGCATGCCATTAACAGCAAACAAAGGTAGGAAGTCTCCCTATCGGCAGATGACGCCGAAGAATGCCCAAAGCCTCCTCGCCGACGGCACGCCCATGCTCCGAATGCCGTCCTCGCATGGTTCCCGCGCCGGAGCCATCCGAAAGCAAGAATCACCGGAAATCCGCCGGAGAAGCTTCACAACATCTCCCCTTGCGTCGGACAGAGCATCCCCTACTTTGTCTGGCCGAAACGAAGCTTTTAACACACTTTTGAAAATTGCATCCGGAACAGACGTCGCGTTTAACTTCCTTAAACGCGTCCACCTAATCCGACGCATACAGAAACCTATGCCACGTGTCACAGAGGCGGTTCCCTGAATCGCGTCCGGCATGTACGACGCGTTCAAATCGCGTCGCTTACCTCCACCGCGATTCCAAACAGTGAACCAACAGTGCAATTGGGTTGGCATATCCGACCACACTGCTCACTCTGTGCATACAAACCACACAAACAGTCTGTTGACCATCTCTTGGTCAAGAGCACCACACATAGACCCGATAAACCCGGATCCAAATTGCCGTACTGTTACATTACTAACACCTAAAAAGAAATGTCGTCCTCGACATTCAGGGCGAAACCACGTCAAGTCAGAGTAACACCTAAAATAAATAAAGCCATAAATAGAACAAGTAGGATACATTTTCTTCTGCTTTTGCTTTCCATACCATTTCAATCTGCTCATTTCTGGGCCGCTCCTCTTGCTCAAAACCTTTCACTTAACATTGCCACCCTTAGGTGCTCTGCCATATTAAACTCTGCTTTAAGGTCTCAAATTTATTTGTTCCTTTCCTTTCTTGCTTGTCACTGCCAACTGACACTCTGCTTCATCTGTATTCATATTCTCAACTGCCAGCTTTCTTACAAAGAATCAATTACCATCTTTGAATTTCCTGTCTTTTTATACCATTCTGTGCGTACTGCCTCAACTCATATCTGATCAAGAACCACTACCTCTTTGCTCAATGTGCACAAACCTCAAACTTTTCTTTCAATCAAGCAGATCTTGGATAATTCTGGGAATATATGGTATTCCCTGCTTCCGCTGCGCCACTCTGATCACACTGGACATTCGGCAAAATGTTCCTCGAATTTTGCCCTCATCATTATTTTCAATTACTGTCCCTTTCACCATTACTCTATTCTAGCTGGACTCAATTCTCATTTTACTCATTCCTCAATTCTTCTTGCTCAATCTTTTAACACTGGAAGAAAACACCTGAATTTCTGATATGCTTCCTTTTATATTTCAATTCTGGTTGCGCCCAGACTTCATTTTCGAACGCTACCACACTGCTACCGACATACCTTACTCTTCATATACCTTCCTGGCTTTAAATAACATCTTCCCGGCCGACCAATCATATCATAATCATAATCTTTCAAAATACTCTTTAACTGATCTGCTTTTGCTCTCAAATCAAATTCAGGATACCTTTATCAAAGTACACTTCTGTTAATGAAATCTCTTTCTGTGCACTGGCTTGCAAGCCTTTGCTGAACATTTCCTGAACCATCCGATTATATCTGCTTCTTAATCCACTATACTCTTTCTTTCTATGGCCAATAATACTCAACTAATCTGTACTGCCAACTGCCAATATTACAACCGCAATATATTCCTCTGAAGCACTTTATTAACTGGCTAGCCTCAATACATCCTTCACACTGTATTCTTATTACTATCTAATCTTCTTTTCATTCAGGTTCTGCTCCAGCCAACTAGATATATCTCTTTCAAATTCCATAATCTGCTCTGCCTGATTCCATAACCAAACACACTTCTAATCATTACTAATTCTGCAGTCTTCAATAAAGTCTTCTGCAGAACCTCTACAACTATCGTCTGCCACGCAGATATCTCTTTTTCACAAATCTCTATTATCTCAATTTCTTTACACCATCAATATTCATAACAACTCTTTATTCCCGAACTCGCAAATACAACCATTGCTAATCACACACATCTTGAGTCTAGCTATCACAATTCTTGTATCTCTACTATCATTTTCTCATTTGGGGCTGATCCACTTTATACATTTATCACAAATCTTCCTTAACACTAATCATACTATTTTCCAAACTATTCCGTAACATCAATTGACTTAAACCTCCAGCACAATAATCACCTCTGCTGAGGTTCTCAACCATTAATGCACACTAACTCGTCTTTAACTATACACTGCTCTATTCCTCATTATACATCTATTTCCTCTACTATTCCATCATATCTTCCTTTAGCTCTATCTCTACCCATTTCTGTTTCTCACTAAAACATTCTTCCTGGATTTCATAGTTGAAATCACTAATCCCGCTGGTTTCATGGCTGTGGATTCCTTAATCAACTTAACTGGCCTTTAACACAAAATTTCTATCTCTAATCTTACCATTTTTTCTGCCATTTCTAACATCTGCAAAGTTTTCACACAACTTTTTTCATAATCTTTCACTTTCCACAAATTGCATTTCTTACTAATCATCTCTGATCCTGCTACTACCAACAGCTGCCTAACCATCATATATGATTACATAACAAAAACTTATGTGAAAACCATTTTAATCACGTAAAACTGTAGACTTACTACCACAGTGGACATTAATCCATGTATTGGGACATTGTACTTTCAATGTCTTTTAATATTCTAACTGGGCTTTTGCTCTGATACCAACTGTAACGGTCCTAGATATTTTTACCCAATAAGGGTCCCTATCTAGATCCGCCTCCCGCGATCGGACCGAAGTCTCGCAAGGATATCACTAACACGTGGAGAGTCACACCACAAGACCTCCACAGTATGCACGGTCTCACCTCAACACTAGTTGAGGTCGGACTCACGTACCACCACAACACAACTCTACCCCCGAGGGGTACATGTACCTACTACCACGAGGTGCAACACCGAACTACAGACTGTGCCACCTCCAGGCACACCACAACGTTTACGGTTCACGATTATAAACTAACCAGCGGTTCACACACATACCACAACCAGTGGTCAAACACGAGTCGGTACGGAGACGATGCCACCACTCGGGAACGGACTAATGGTCATGACACCATATCCAACTCGGACAACAAAGCACAAGAACTACCTCTTAGTCTCGTAGTCACAGACGAAGGTCCAACTGCCGCTCCACAACAACAAGCCAAGAACAGTGAGACCAACTAACCACCACAACCTAAGGTCACACACCCTGCAGGCCCAAGCCTGACACCTTTAGGGGTCCGGTTGAGAACCCTAAAATGAGGCACTGGAACATGACTAGCAGAGGAACAGTACATCTACTGGTGTCCGTCCCTCAACCACGAGCGCGCTACAAGCAACTGCACACCCAAAAACACAAGTCGCTGCCCTCTTAGCCTTTCCCTCAGCCGGACGTACAACTCAAACTCAGAGTGAGGGTGTCCAAAGACGACACAGACCTTGACGGTACTTCCGGTACCGGGACAAGCCCTAAGCACCTGATGCTAGGGTAACCGACTAGAGAGGTATTCCGGAATAGGCGTCGGACCACCAGACTCGGTAAGCACACAAACCACGATATACATACTTATATGACCTTTATGTACAACCCACGGTACACGTGTAAAGAATAGCTTATCATCGGTCACCCTGTGACCCTCAAGCCATCCTACACACAACCATTTATTAATCACGGGTCCTCACATGACCGCCAAGACCACACATCATGCTTATACTCATTATCCACTATTCACGTATCTTAATACATAACATGCTTAACATAAATCATAAGCATACAAACGACATGCGCAAACCTATCACATTAGCTGTATTAAACCATGCTTAACAGAAACCATAAGGCCTGAGCTAAGTTCACCCCAGAACCTCACCGCCCAGTCATCACACTCAGCCTCAAAACCTAAAACACGTCCAACACAGGGGCCGCCACTTGAATCGCGTCGACCATACCAGACGCTATTCAAAATGTGTCGCGACAGACCTTAGTGACGCGACAAGTCGCGTCAGCCCGACACGACACCTCTAGAGCCAACTGGTCAAAACAACGGTCAACATATAAATGCGCTGACGCACTGACGATTTCCACATGAACGCGTCGGTCAAGCAGACGCGACCCCACACCGCCACTGCACACAGACAAAACCCAAAAGCGTCGGCTCAACGTGACACGTTCACCATGAATGCGTCGACTGTCCTGGATGCATTTCAACGAAGACTGTGGTTCAGCTCACAGGCCGAACCCACCTCCTCCACGGGAGAAATCACATACATGCTGTTCAATTATCAATTCAAAGCAGGAAACAGAATCACCAAACCATGGCACACCACCCCAACATGCTCCAACCCTTAATCCCAATCCAAGCATGCCATTAACAGCAAACAAAGTAGAAGTCTCCTATCGGCAGATGACGCCGAAGAATGCCCAAAGCCTCCTCGATGACGGCACGCCCATGCTCCGAATGCCGTGCTCGCATGGTTCCCGCGCGCACGAGCCATCCGAAAGCAAGAATCACCGGAAATCCACCGGAGAAGCTTCACAGCATCTCCCCTTGCGCCGGACAGAGCATCTCCTGCTCTGTCTGGCCGAAATGAAGTTTTTAACACACTTTTGCAATCACGTCCAGAACAGACACCGTGTTTAACTTCCTTAAACACGTCCACCTAATCTGACGCCACACAGAAACCTGTGCCACGTGTCATAGAGGCGATTTCTTGAATCGCGTCCGGCATGTACGACACGTTCAAATCATGTCGCCTGCATCCGTCGCGATTCCAACAGTGAACCAGCAATGCAATTGGGCTGGCATATCCGACCCACACTGCTCACTCTGTGCTCACAAACCACACAAATAGCCTTTGACCATCTCTTGGTAAAGAGCACCACACATAGACCCGATAATCTGGATCCGAAATGCCGTACTATTACATTTATTTTCATTATGTTCATTAGATGCTCTGATTACTTAACTGTGGTGCAATTTACTCTACTATGCACTTTGGTCACGTCTCCCCGATTTTATTTCGCTGCTAAATTGGCGGGACGTGACAATGTAGGACACCCTCAATTGGCATGAAGTTGGAGAAATGTAGGTGTTGGGACCAGAATTGATACAACAATGTACAAAGATGATCAGGTTTATAAAGGTTAAGCTTCAAGCAACTCAAAGCAGGCAAAAAAGTTATGCACATTCAAGACGTAGACCATTACAATTTGAAGTTGGAGATTACGTATTTTTTAGAGTTTCTCCTACTAAATGTTTTTGAGATTCGATAAGAAAGGTAAGTTGAGCCCGAGATATGTGGGGCCATTTCATATTTTAAAAAATATTGAGGAAACTGCTTACATAATAAATCTTCCAGCAAACTTCACAGATGCCCATGATGTCTTTCGTGTTTCAATGTAAGAAGATACATCCGAGATCCTTCGCAGATAGTCAGTTATACCCTTGATGATTTGAAATAAGACATGCCTATGATAGAATATCTAGTTCAGATCACAAGAAGAAGGATACAGAAATTAGGAATTGAATTGGTAAATATTATATGGGAAAACAGACAAGGAGGTGAAGACACATGGGAATTAGCAGAGGAAATGCAGAAAGTGTATCCATACTTGTTTAAGTAAGATTTTATTCCTTTTTAGGTGATAGTTCGGTAGTTGATTAATTATGAATTTTATAGCATGGCTTCTTTCTGAATTTCAAGGATGAAATTCCTTTTTAGGTGATAGTAATGTAACATTTTGACCATTCAGATTGTGGTTCGGTTGGCATATGAGCCAATGTGTGCAGTTTTGGGTTGTGTTTTGAGGTTTGGTGGGTGGTGTGGGTGTTGTGGGGTGGAAATCTAGGACCAATAGGCCTACCAGTTCTCTGTTTGAGAATGCGACGGGGAGGGTGTCGCGTTCAGAACGCGTCCCCTGCCTACGTCGCATTCTCCCCACCGCTTGTTTTCGGCCTTCAGCCATCTACGCGATGCATGGCACATGCGTGGCTGACATGTGGCGTTGAGTTTTGGAACGCGTTGACTAGGAACATTGCATTCTCAACTCCGACTGTTTAATAGAGTGTAGGTTTGCCAACAGAGCAGGAAGCTTTGTTCGGCCGAGGGGAGAGATTTTGAAGGATTTCTGGGCGGTTTTGACTTCAAGTTGGTGATCTAGCGTGTTCTTGGCTCGAGGAGTTATTCGGAGTGTGGAAATGCTGATCGATTGGAGTTCTTCACATTAGTAGGGAGATTCTTCTCCATTAATCTCTATTTATGCATGGTTTGATGGTTTAGATGAATGTAAAAGGTCTTGGGAGTAGTATGCATGGTAATATAATGCTTTTCAACTTTGTGAGTAATCATAGCAGGGTAATAGTGTGGTTGTGGAGTTTTTGGTACAGGTTTCTGTGGAGTGGTGTTCAGTCTGTGAATGCGACAGACTCGGTGGTCATGTTCTGAACATGACGGACCGACCCGACGTGTTCACATTGGGAACGCGCCGTATCGGGGCTTCACGTTCTGAACGCAACACCCGACCACATCGCGTTCATGTGTTCCGAGGCTTAATGGAATGGTATGAGGTTTGTGGATCTTGTGAACCATTGTTAGAAGTTTTTGGTTATCGATAAAAGTTTATGGTCATACAGTAAGAGTATCGAATATCGTGTTTGCGTGGTTTGAGTGTGAGACTGGGCTTGGTAGTATGACGCTTACCGTGGTTGCCTCTTCAGTCGAGTACTCTAGGTTCTTTGTGAGCTAGGCACATTGTGCTCAGGGTTTGTCCTGGTGCTGTGTGTACCGTCGAGGTCTGTGTCATCTTTCTGGATACCCTCACTCGTTTCTCGAGTTATACATCTAGTTGAGGGAAAGACGACAATGGGGCAATGACTTGTGGTGCAGTTGATTCTTGTTTGGTCACTCATAACGCGCTCGTGGTTTGCCTCTTCAGTCGAGTACTCTAGGTTCTTTGTGAGCTAGGCACGTTGTGCTCAGGGTTTGTCCTGGTGCTGTGTGTACCGTCGAGGTCTGTGTCGTCTTTCTGGACACCCTCACTCGTTTCTCGAGTTATACGTCTGGTTGAGGGAAAGACGACAATGGGGCAACGACTTGTGGTGCAGTTGGTTCTTGTTTGGTCACTCATAGCGCGCTCGTGGTTGGGGGGATGGACACTAGTAAACATACTAGTCTCCAACTAGTCCCATGTTCCATAGCCTCACTCTAGGGATTCTAGAATCCTTAGAGGTGCGTCAGGCGTCGGTTTGCAACTCGATAGCTTGTAGGTGGTGTTGGTTGAACTCTACAGTTCTTGTGTTTGTAGAGGTGGAGTCGTAGTTAGACTTGTGGTCTGCGACTGTGAGACTGAGAGGTTTTTTTCTGTGTGGTTTGTTGAAGTCAGTTGTTGGTGTCGCGAACCAGACTTCGTGACCTGTGTGTAGCGTTGTTCTTCCTTAGCTCGTACCTTGTACGTGGTTTGCTATTTATTTATTAGTGCTCAGTACTTGTAACACCCAAAATTTAAATAATAATAATAAGATATTGAACATTATAAAAAAGATATTGATTACCATAAAAGATACAAAAACATGATTACATTTGAAACTATAATCTTTTTACGTAATAATGTGACTCCGATACTGTCTTCAGATGTGCGCACTCCGACAGAGCGTCATCGAAATTCGGTAACAAAAGTAAAATCTAACAACACCATAATTACCAGTAAAATGTATTGATCCCAAAAATATAAATATCTTGACTTATGATGTGTGGATAATGAGATTAAGTCGACTTAATGATTTTTTGAGTAATTTTCATCCAACGATGATGCCCAACTGATAAGTAGGTTCCTCTTTATCATTCTTGATTATTTATTTCTATTCCCAAGCATGGTTGGACTGTGCGATTCAAGCTTTTATGATTATGGTTTTTACCGAATCGGACGACCGATTTCGACATGTCGATCGATCGATTCTCTCCAGTTCTACTATTTGAGAGAGGAATGAATTTAAATGAGAGGTTTAACAAGTTTTATTAAATCTGAAAATATGTACAGTTGAAGTATCAGTTTTTCTCTACAATTTTTTATTATTTATTTATGTTCCCAAGCATGTTTAGACTATGCGATTTATGATTGTACGATTATGGTTTTTACTAGAATCGGTCGACCGATTTCGCCTTAAATCCACGACCAAGCTACTGGTTAGGTCGGTCGACCGATTATGCCTTTTCGGTCGACCAATTTAGTTTTTCGGTTAACTAATTCCTTCTGTTCAGTCGACTGACCTTGTGTTTTCTGACGAGCGATTCTTCCAGAAGTGTCAGCAGAAACCCTACGAAACTCATACCTTATTTACATTTCATATCATTTAAGTAAATGAAAGAATTTTGTAGTTTCATTTACTTAAGATATTACATGTAAATAAGGAAGTACGCCCCCATTTGAATCTAATAAAAATATCAAAAAAATTATATCTCTTACCAATAAAAAGTCAACTCTTCCATCGAAGAATAAATTTGTGATTTTGGTGATTCCATCAAATAACATTTTTCTAATCTCTCATAATTTAGCTTATTTGAAAATCTCATAATTCAAATAAACCCAGTAGAATGCTAAAAATCTAAGGTCCGGTGAAAAATGTTAAACATGCATATGACTTCTCCAAGGGAGTCACTCTCCTACTAAAAAAGAAGTCAAACATGCACATCCCTTATTTTACATTAACATGACATTATTTACAATTCTGAACAAAATTAGTAATTGAATGGTTCGATCGGCCATATTGATTTCATGACTATCTTTGTGATGTATTCTTCCATTGATTTTTCAGTTTTAAGACTTAGCATGTTAAGTAAGCCTAAGTACCACATTACAGAGCTAATCTATGAAGTCTAAAAAGGGGTAGAGAATGTTACATGATATCTCCAAAACTTGTAGGTTTAAACCCTCTTGCAACTACGACTAGTGTTTCGACATGGTAATATCGCTTGGAAATTCTGTTTAGCATCTGATTCGTAAATCGACCTGATACATTGACTTGGTGTTTGGACATCGATAGTACTATGATTGACTTCAGTAAAATTTGACTCGATTTCTAACAGTATTATTGGATTCAACTACTATATGTTCAATTTCGATTCAACTTCTATAAGCTCATTTTGATTCAACTTCTGTACGTTTGACTTCGATCCAACTCCAGTAAGTTTGGTTTCGATTCATCTATAGTAAGCCTGATGTCGAAATGACTACAGTAAGGCCTGATTTTGTATTGACTCTTGTAGTTCGACTCAGTATTGACATCAGAAAGTTCGACTTCAGATTGACTTCTGAAAGTCCAATCTCGGCTATGAATTACACTTCGAATTTGGTTCACTATCAGTTTAATTTGACTTTTACGTTGATATGATATTGTTTTCAATTCTAAATAAAATTTGTAATTTACTAGTTTGATCAGCCAAACTACTTTTAGTTTCAAATTATAAATTTAGACCGGACTCACTTTTTTCAACTGGAAATTTTGATATTTCGGTTTGAATACTGGCTTTCTACATAAACTCTTATTTTAAAGAACCTCGACACTACCTGAAATTCCGAACACACATTTTGACCCTTTGCAACTCTTCTGAAATCTTAGTCATGCCCATTTACCATATACGTGCTTATTCTTGAAACTCAAACCATTTCAAACTCTTTTGTAATCCTTAAGATACACAATCTTGTACATGTGCTTTATCCTTAAAACTCTGAAGTGCTGCATAATTGTCCGGAAACAAACAATAATGAATGTTTACTTACTGTTTGGGTCTTCGGACTCTACTGGATCAAGATACATGTGCAAATAGGGGTGGGTCCAGTCCCTGGAGGAGCACCCAGATTCATTTACTGGTCGTACGAATGATATAGAGCAATTGTTCTAGTGTCTTGGCATCGAACACTACTAACTGCTTGATTGATGGATATTCTATTATATGTTATTGATTCCCATCAGCATGACTCAACTGGTTTGTACTTACCGCCAGTACATGTTCAGTGTCATTATATGTCAGACACTCGTTATTTTGGTTCAGTTCATTAATATATCGGTTTAATCTTGCATGGTTCAATACTTTACATCTTGATTTGCATTATTATTCCCTTTCTTGAACACTGTTATTTGTTATCTTTGTGTGCAACAAATTTTTCTTGATTCTAATATCTATTGTATTGTTATTAGAGGATAAATCCTACAGGGCAAGACTGCTCATACCTACTCCTTTTTCTAGGTATTCATCAGTCCTAGAAAGTAGGACATTGAGAATTGTGGGCTGAGAGATCGACACTTGTTATGCCTGACCCTCAAAATTTAGTTTGGAATCATGTATTTACCTCCACCTTGAGGAACGACTGTTAATTTACATTTTTATTTTAGGTCACGACCCCGGACAATTCCTACTCGAAAAAATTTTAAACTTATTTTTGATTTTTTTTCCGCGTGCGTCTTGACATTTATGGGAATATTAAATGACAGGACGTGATAGTACTTGTCTACTTTTAATTGCAATATATATACAGTTCATTACATGTTTAGTTCTATTAAATGTTTAGTTATAATTGTTCACTCACGTTCCTCGTGCGACTATGTAGTGTTTGTTTTTCAGGGAGTTCCCCTACTTAGTCAGTGACTTGCGAGACTCACACCCCTAGTTCCCCCTTTTAGGTGAAGGAGTTCCCATCCCTCTTCTAGTTATGAGCTGTACTGTAGCGAGCGGACCTACTCCACCAACAGTGTAATTTATTTTCTGTTTTACCTCGGGGTTTTCCCCAGGTTACTGTACTTTGTTCCTTTGACTTTAGTTGAGAACTGATTATATAACTTCATGTAAATATGTGTGAGATTGTATATATTATACGATCTTATGTGTGTTTAATGGGTTTCTTTTATGTTCTCACGAACTTAAGTGATGGTATCTCTAGCGAGGCTTCGGCCTGTTCGCGGGAGGTGGAGTCGTGTCGAACTCGTTATAAGGTTAACGGGTCTAAATGATGAGGACAACTACAAAGATAGTTATGTACATCGGTCGATCGTTATTCGGAGTTCGGTCAACCTTTCTTCATAGAACGTTGAACATGAATGCTCTCGGAGTCTTGATCGCGGAAAGTATAGATTGGTCAGTCGATTTTAACTTGGCCACTGACCCCAGAGCTTTGAGACGTTCAGTCGACCGACAATCAGAGCTCGGTTGACTGTTTGGCTATGGATCGTTGGATGACTTCACTGGGATATTCAGTCGACCAACAATTAGAGTTTGATCGACCGACTGCCAATTTTACCACATTTCCAGTCGATTTTTCACTTATGTTCAGAACCAAACCTTGGCCTTTGAAAACCCACTTACCCATATGGATTTAGCCTATTTAGCTGTACACTTAACAACCAAATTAGACCATAAAAATAAATATAACAAATCAAATGCTTGGGTCATCAATATGAACAACAATTATTGCTTTGTGATCTTATCAACATGAATAACAATTATTATTTTGTGATCATCAAAATCTATAAAGTACAAAACAATGAATTATCCACAGTATGAAAAAATTAATACTAAGATTTTGAACTCTCACTATTTTTGATTCACAACTATATTACTTTGTACGATTGCTAAATTTTTTCAAAAAATAGTTTTAAAACAACGATTTAGTTTTTCTTACTTTACCAAATTATTATAATAACTTTCTTTATTGGACACAATGTAGCATGTTGACTTGGCTAAATTAAGATTTTAGCCTACTAAACGACCTCAATTGAACATGTTTATTAAAAAATATGTTTACATTAATTGACTGATCATCTAATTCATAAGTTAAATATTTATTGGACCTAAACTATTCAAATGGACAAAGCTGTTGGTCTTCATCTAACATTATCTAATGGTCAGCATATGAAGTTAGGAGCTTATAATAACTATAGGTCTCGCCAAGACAACTTATGATTATAATATGAAAATGATGTTACCATTTTGAATGTATTTTTAGGCTTATTAGATGGGTGGTCAGAAGATTTCATATCTCTCCAAATTCCAATAATAATTGAGGAATCTAATCTTACATCTTATCATGCAACAATATCTTTCAACAATAAATTTTTTTGTAGTAAACTAACATTATAATATGAATTTATACATACATCTTGCCCACGAATTATACCCTCATTTCAGCAACTGATAACGAAAGATACATTTACTAATTATTACTTAACTCTCCTCTATCTTTGTATTCGTGGTGTAGAAAATAAATCTCTTCATCACGGAATAAGACGGTAAAAAAGAAGTAAGAAAAGAAAGAGAAAAAGTTCAAAGAATATTTTCAATCGGGAATAAAAATATAAGTAGCAAAAATCTTTGTAATTGTTTATGATAAACTCAATTATATCCATTTTTTATATTTCATATTTCTACTAAATATAGTATATTGTTATGATAAAACTCTTTATCCAAATAAGAAAAAAATGCTACAAATTATGTTCAAATCATCAATAAAAAGTCATTACAACATAAATATAATATTGTGACACAAATCAAATTGATGATTTTTTATTACTTTAAAAGGTTTAAAAAATCAATAAAAATACATAATTTAATAACCACACGAATGAGATAATTTAACTAGTGAATATAGAATATATATTAATAAAAACGACGGAAAGAACTATAGTACTACAAGTGTTGTATGACATTTATTGTACACAATTTTCGAAGGACACCTGGTTGGGAGAGCCATGGAGGCCGGGAGGAGGAGGATCTCTTCTTCTACACCACCAGTTCGATTGGCAAATTTTATTTTGTTATTTTTGGGGAGATAGGTGAGACCATTACAAGAGCCGTTGGGGGGAGCCACAACCACCATCTGACGAATGAGTCTTGCTTCCTCCCCCCTTGGTAGACGATCAAAACCCAACTCTCTGATGGAAGAGATTTCACGCAGGATTTGCTCAACCAAGAACTTGCGACAACATTTCCTTCGACGCCATCGTCAAAAAGGCAAGAGAGAGAGCAAGAGAAAACAAAAGAGCGAGAGAGAGAGAGAGAGAAGAGAGAGAGAGAGAGAAGAGAGAGAGAGAGGAGAGAGAGAGAGAGAGAGAGAGAGAGAGAGAGAACGAACAGCAAAATTCACCATAGTTGGACAGAGGAGAGAGGGGTTTTGGGGACAAAAAAAAAAGATCAGAAAAGCCTTCTTATGCGCACTTCAAATCACCGTTAAATTTCTGTCCGATCACCACAGCTCTTTACATGCGATCTGCTCTTTTACATGTCATCTACACACACCCACAAGTAGTCCCACCCACCGGATGTGCTCGCTCATGTGCACGACACCACAAATTTCTCTTACAAGAACGGACTATACAAACTCCTATCAAACGAGCACTTCAAACTTCTTTTTTGCACATGCTTGGCAAGAGGAGGGATCACGCAGTCCTCTTACAAGACAGCGGTACGACCAATTCCTCTTCTCTTTGGCGCTTCCGATGCCCCATCACACAGTTCGGCATGAGTCCGGCGGGCATGGTACAAGCAGAAGCCTCGGCTGAACCTGGCAAATTCCGAATGTTCAAAGAGGAAACAAGAAATATCAAGAACAGAGATCACATGGGGTACATGTCAAGTCGTCCAAGGCACCGCACCAGCAGGGTGGAGTTCGGCTTTCGTTCGCTTCAGGGGTGGGCGGCGCTCCTCGTCTAATCTCAGCTTCTTCGCCACACAGAGCACGCTCTCGCTCACACCGTCTTCCGGCGCAAACGAGACGCACTGATTCCGTTCTCGTTCTTCTTCTTCGGGTGGGCTCTCATGGTGCGACGCCAACTTCCTCTTGGAGTTAGCCATCCACCCGTCTTCTTGGTGGGATGGCTTCGCGTAATCGTAAAGGAAACAGCAACCTGTGCCGACGAAGTCTTGGTGGTATAAGAAACTGAGAAAGTGAATTTTTTTTCCTTCTTTTCCGTTTGATCTGGCTGGGGTTTGGGTTTGGGGGTGCGATTATCTTCTCATGGAGAAGAAAGAACCCTCCGCCGCCGTACCTGAAAATTTCTGGTCGCGGGAAAGGGAGGTCGGCCTCCCCTGTACGGTGATGGGCCCATCCACCGCGAGGTCATCTGAGACCGGCCAAACTCCGGAGCTTCCGCACCCTCCTCTCCCCGTGGGTAGCCCGCGGGCGGAGAAGAAGGAGAGCAGGGACCTCCAGGTGACGGAGGCGGCGACGAGGCCCGGGCCTCTCGCGCCCAGCAGGTAGCCGTTGAGCCGGACGGAGGCGGGGTCCAGTCCCAGCGCCTGCCCTATCGCACCTACGTCGACGCCCCTATATTCCCACCCCTGGCCCAGGTGTAAGCACACGAACCTACCGCCGGCGACGCTGGTGGCCGCTGCAATGGTCGTGGAGGACGATGGGGTTGGCGATGGAGATGGTAGCAGCTTCACGGTGCTGCTGCCGCCACCGTCACCGCCGCCGCCGTCTGCACCGTGCATCATGGACGCCGAGGTGGTGAAGACGACCATGATCTCAGAGCAGGAGAGGGAGACGCATAGACGGCATAGTGAAATCTTCGCCGCAAGCGCCGCCGGAACATTTCTGGAAGGGGAAATGCTTAATACAACGTCCGCCGGCAAATCGCGAGCTCGGCCGCCCCACGCAGCGTTTCTCTTCTGGAAGTATCTCGGTCCCGCTCCTGCCGTACAATGGCTCACACATCGTCTCCCAAGATCCACGTGTCAGACGGGGAGATTTGTTCAGCCACTTGTCTACGGTTCATGATGGTTCTCACTCTGAATAGAGCAGACGTATATGGATAGAAAAATGTTTATTACATTTCAAAAAGTGTAGTAAATATAATCTATGTAAAATTATAATTTATGTGATATTTTGTTGAGAGTTACGTGATTTTTTATTTTTATTTTTATAATAGTCTTTTTATTTTGAAACTTAATTCTTCTATTTTAGAGCTTAAAATTTTTATATTAGAGCTTAATTTTTTATTTTAGAGTTTAAAAAATAGTTGGACTTCAAAACAGAAGATAAATTAGGCTCTAAAATAAAAAAATTAAATTTCAAAATAGAAAAGTTGAGTTCTAAAATAAAATTAAAAAAAAATTATGTGACATGAATTGTATTTACTGTATTTTTTCAAGAGTAATAAATATTTCTTACATAAATATTTGTTAAATTAACGTGTAGTTGTGTTTACTCATAGTGAAATCTTCGCCGCAAGCACCGCCGGAACATTTCTGGAAGTATCTCGGTCACTCAGATGATCGCCCCTGCCGTATGATAAGATCCACGTGTCAGACGGCGGAGATTTGTTTAGCCACTTATTGTCGACGGTTCATGATGGTTCCCACTCTAAAATAGAGCAGACGTATATAGATATTTGTTAAATTAACGTGTGGTTGTGTTTACTCAAATGTTATTATAATGTAAAACTCGATGAAGAACATTAGTTTTGGGACACTTGACAAATGCTCTACCTCAAAATAGATGAGACATAAAAAACAGAGAAATCTCAGAAGAGATGTCTCCAAATATAATTAAACTATCTGAATGATCATTTGTGTGTAAACTTACATATATCAATAATCTAAAATATACATAATTTAACCAAAGAATCGCACGTTAATTTAACCAAAGAATCGCACGCATTCATTGATGCTTTTCTTGCAAATTTTACATGCGCAGTGGTTGTTCAAAAAAAAAAAAAAAAAAAAACTAAAACCTAAAATATTTTGCCTATCTAATTCAAAAAAACCTCAATAAGGTAAATGCACTATATATTAATCTTATCGTATAGGTGGTCACAAGCTCTCATCTCTATTTAAATTCCGTCAATAATTGAAATTTTCAGTCTTATAAAATTTATTTTATTTTCTTATCATACAACATCATCTTTCAATTATAAATTTTCTTGTAGAATAATACTATAATTTATATAGACATCTTATATGAATATCTTCATTTCAATAATGATAACTAAAAAATATATCTACTAATTATTATTTAACTCTCTTCTATCTCTATACCCGTGATGTAAAAAATAAGTCCCTTCATGATCATAAGAATAAGATTGCGGATAAAAGAGATAGAAAAAAGAAAGAAAGAAAAACCCATGGAAACACATATAATCGGTGATAAGAATATAAGTAGAAAGAATCATTTTAATTATT
Organism: Colocasia esculenta; assembly: GCA_014218235.1. NCBI lineage: Eukaryota > Viridiplantae > Streptophyta > Magnoliopsida > Alismatales > Araceae > Colocasia > Colocasia esculenta. Next base: position 52,859,052 of record CM024760.1, on the reverse strand, counting down.
TTATGAGATTTTGATTTATTTATTTATTTAAAATCAATTATATAAACATGTCACTTCAAATAAATCAAATATTATTGTATCTTTTTAATATAAAATATTAAAAGATCACCTTCAAAATCTACAACATATCAGCCAATAATACAAGACGAGTCATAATCTTCATTTAATTAGGATCTTTTATTTTTTGGTAAGCTGACTGCCACTAGATACGTACAAGAATCACTTCACCCGAGGCCCAGTTGGGTCGATCGGTTAGAACTCTTGCTTAAAAGTAGGAGGTCCCGAGTTCGATTCTTAGGGGGGGAGGGGGGTTAACTGATTTACATGCAATCCTTGAGGTGTGTAAATTCGAGATTTTTTCGGTCAAGTGGGGTAAAAGCAATACGGGTATACGGAAAGTAGGAGCTGCCAAATCCTGATCTTGGAGTTCACGAACACTAATCCCTGAACCCACAAAACTATACGAGCTAGGATTTCCTCGTTATCAAAAAAAAAAAAAAAAATCACCCCACCCTAGATTCGAAATCCGGAATCCCTCCCTCAAACCCCAACCTAAGAAATCTGAAAAAAAAATCACCTTGAAAAAACCGTTTGGCGCACTCAGCACATAACCTTCTGCCGGAATCAATCATTTAACTAGGATCTACTTCAGTCTCTTCTTGAAATTAGTGGTGATAGTTGTATAGGAAAATTTTTATTGTGTACAACTGCAAGAATATCTATTTTGCAGGCCATAAAGACAATTGAACATCTGCAGCTTGGTGTTTGATGTTACTCCCTTCGCATCCAGAATGGCAAGCTCGTGCACATGATGAGGTGGTGATTTGTGGAGACCAGAGTCCAATTATTGATATGCTTAGTAAGATAAAAACAAAATTTAGCATTACACAGTCTTATGGTACTATCACCTGCAGTCGTTTATTTAGCCATTCGTCTAATTTATACACAGCATAGTCCACTTTTTGTAGGGAGAAGATAACTTCCTTGTTAAGGTCTCATAGTCCAAGCCAATCACATATTGATAAACTTTGACCACAACCAGTAGGGGTGAACTGATTCGGTCCAATTCACTCCCTATTTTTTCACAAATTGAAACTGACTTAAAAATGTTCTATTCGATTTGAACCAAAAAGATTAATTAAAAAAAAAACAAGATTTATGGTCTTTGGGGGATTCGAAGCCAAGACCTCTCAAGGCAGATCTAGTGCGTTAATCAATTGCACTGTAGAGTTTTTAGTGAAATTATATAATATTTATTATATATATGGTTCATTCTATTTTTTAATAAAAAAAATCAAACTAATCGAGGGGGGTCTTCAAACCGAACCGGCCCGAATCATTTAAGTCGATTTGATTTTTCAATTTGGATCATTTAATGAACAGCTCTAATAATCTAATGCCAAAGTTCATGGGGGCCTTCAGGTCCTTGTCATCTTTGCTTTCCATCTTCCAGAAGTTTGTCAAAAATGCTATGACCCTCTCCAAACTGATCTTATTTTTTTGTGGAAGTTTCTAAAGAAAAAATCAGGGCACATAATAACTTAGCCATTAGCATTTACATAGATAATAACTTAGACATTACATTTATATAGACAAGTTGAGCAAGTTTTTCCACTGATCTGTCAATGGCCTTTGATTTGTTGTTTTGCAGTTGACAATGGTGATTCAAGAGACTCTACGGTTTTACTCCCCAGGAACCTTTTGTAACAAGATATGCATTTAAAGATTTGAAATTGGGATATATGTGTTGGGATGTGTACTGATGTGGAAGCTATCACATGTGTGAGGAGAAAGATGACGCCCGAAGACCTGCAATGTGCACAAATGTCGGGAAGAGAGATGCGTAACCCGAGCGATCTCCCTCTAATTTTATCTCTCTATATATCTGTAGTGTGTGTGTCCTGATAGGGAGTTTCACATATATATTTATAGAGAGGAGAGACTAATCACAATAGGTTTGAACATGATCCTAATGGACACTTAATGGGTTAAGTCCATGAGTTTATTCTATTAATGGACTTGATGATGTGTTTATGTTGTGTAGTCCAATACAAGTCGACCATAATATCGGGTAAAACCCAACATTCTTCCACTTGGTTCAACTTGTCACAAGCACATAAAATCCTCCTTTAAAAACATACATATAATATAGACTCATATATAGTTTTAAAAAGACTCTTTAAGATTCGATGTCTTGGACTTACACCTGAAGGAAAAAATATGGTACATGCGCACATGATTAAAACCAAAACCACACACCACTCTAATTAATGAAAACTGAAGAGTTCAAATATAGTAGATCAAATGACAAGGGTCATGGCGGTAAATATGTTCAAATCACACACCACCTTTTATGTACCACAATGACACCGACTTACTACAATTGAACATCAAATTTGAAAATATATGTAAACTTAAACCTAATGTTTATCTATTGGTCACCACTTAAAACATACATTCTGCCAACCGCAATCTATAGCCAACATGTATATACAACACAATAGGATAGGCAGAAAATAATAGAAGAAGCATGACATAAATGTGATCACAAATAACACTAAATGTCAAATCTATAAATGTCATAACATAGCAAGGGAATTGACAAGACACATCTGAATCACATAACTACAAAAGACGCTAGCAGGTGTTGAACCACTCCTATATTTTATCCTTTTATTTTGGTAATAACAAAACCTCATGACTATCATAAATAACATGAATATAATCTTGCATTATCACTTCAGATTTACACTGAGTTTCACTTCGTCATACATGTTTTTTGGTTGTGATCAGTCGAAGTCCAACTTCGTCATATACGAAGCTACTTCGTCATATCCGAAGTTCTATACGAAGTTCGCTTCGACCGACTACGTTGTTTTCTACTTTGTTGAAATTCACTAAACAAATTCATTTGATTATAACACACTTTACTTTGTATTGTAATTGTTGAGTTAAAGCAAAGGCATACACGTATTATACTGTATAAACCTCATTAGTCAGTTGGTGTTGACACTAAGCCTAGGTGTCGACACACTCGTTAAGAAAATTTTCTAAGTACACATCGTATACCAATATCATACTGACTCCGACTCCCAAGAAGTCGAAGTGTGATATTGATTGATGACCAAACTGATTCTACTCCGACTTTCAGAAGTCGAAGTGAGATACCGATTGATGAAAGAAAGTCATCACTCAAAGTCTCACTGCGACTCCCGTGAAGTCAAAGTTACATATCGATCGACATAAAGACCATCACTCGAAGTCTTATTGCGACTTCTCCATAGTCGAAGTCTCTTATCAATTATCGATTGTTGATCTTACTCCGACTTCTCCACAGTCGAAATGTATATCGATTGCCCTTGTGAAATATCGATTGTCTTTAAATAAATATTGATGCCTCCACATTTCAAATGTTTCAAAATGTCTATGACGCCAAATGAAAGTTCAAATGTACTTGATATGTTTAACTTATTATTTCTTTGTCTGACTAGAGATCTTTCTACTATCTATCATTCAAGGTAGGTGAGATATTGTCAACAGGAAACATGGAAATAAGGCAAGTTATGGGCCTTCTATCAGAAGACCTTTTAGTCTAACTCTATCATCTGTGCCTACAGATATCTAGACTTTCCTCTACACCAAGTGTATGTTAGATAGAAGAAGAAGAAGAGCAGATGATGAAGAGTCTCAACGGATCTAAGAACTTCAACGGATCTATCTTTCTGCTCCAAAAAGGATGAAGCAAGGTTGAAAAACTAAAGTAGAGAAAACCTGGAAATCATTCAATAAGTGTACATCTAGTGAGCATACAACTCCACGCACACTCAAGAGAGAAGAGCTCGAGCCTATTCAATAGAAGCTTTAAGAGCTGAAGTCTTCGAAGCTCCAAGTAATCAAGCTTTCCTCTCTTTCTTCACTCTCTCTGTGCATCATTGTAAATCTGGGGGAGAGTCTGTGAACTGAGAGTTTGAGTTCTTTAGTGATCATCTTGTATAGCTCTCAGTCTGTTCTTTCTTTCTAAGAAAGATTTATGTCCAGCTATAGGATTGTATACAATGTTCCTCTTCAGGTGTGAAGAGAAGGCCAGTGGGGCACTGGTGGATTCTATCTAGCTGTGGGACTGTACACAGTGTTCCTTTGGGTTGAGGGAAGAACCTAGTTCAGCAGAACCTAGTTGGGGGTTTAAGTCTAGCAAAATCGCACTAGGGTTTGTTCCAAGAGGGTGGTTTATTGACATGTAATAGAAGTGAGTTCCTTCCTACTCAGAAAAGAAGAGGACCAGTAGAGAGCTGGGGGTTTGTATATCCTTAGGGGATTGTACCTTGGTTAGTGAAATCTCATGATTTGCTTGGAGACTGACGTAGGTCTTCCATTTGAGAAGTACCTAACCAGGATAAAATTTATGTGTTCTATTGTGTGATTGTTTTTATTTGCTTCCGCACTGCTACTGTCTATCACACACTATCACATTCACTAACCAAGTTTTCAAGTGGTGATTTTTATCTATGTTTTAGATTATCCTACTCACCTCTCCCCTCTAGGCTATCATATGGGCAATGACAGGTAGTCCTTTAGTGAGAGGATCAGCAATCATAAAATCGGTCTTAATATGTTATATAGACACTGTAACGCCCCGACGCAGAATATCGGGGTGGAATTACAGTTATTAAATAGTACAGAGCGATAAATAAACATCAAACCATTGCATAATTGGAATAATACCAAATAAACTCCAACTTCATTAAAAAATCATCAAATAGCTATTACATTCTCTAATTAGAGCCAAAACTAGGGCCCAGAGTACTTTATTCAAATCTAAACTATTACATACTGATTATTTGACGACTAACTCATAACTAAACTATCTAACTAATAAGCAGTGGTTGCTGAAATGGGTCACTCTTGAACGTCATCCTCGTTCCCTTCCTCATGAGTGTGGTAATCACCATCCGACTCACCTGAAACTAGGGCTGCAACGGGTCGGAGTCGGAGTCGGAAATGACACTTTCCGCATCCATTTCCTATAAGAAAATTAAAAACGGGTCGGAAACGGAAAGTAATCGGAAACATCTGATACGATCAATAGTAGATGTATGTAGCATTAGAAATAGTGGTAAAAAAGATATCTTTGATAATAATAGGCATAATAAATGCTACAAGAGAGACAACTTAATTAGATTCTATTACAAATTAAGGGGAAGTTAAAAACTTAGTCTAAAGTTTTTTAATATTAAGAAATAAGATTTTAAGAGTATATATTTTCTAAATAAAATAAAATTTATATATTATCAGAAACGGAAACGGAAAAACAGAAAAAATAGAAAATATCGGAAACGGAAAAATGGATACGGAAAGGTCGAAAACGGGTCGGAAAGTCAGAAAGTGGATATCCATTGGCAGCCCTACCTGAAACACATGATGTAGCAATCTGAATTTTTGAGAAAAATAAAAATTTAATAATAAATTAAAAACTCAGCTAAAGGGGTATTCAATGAAAAGAGTATTAAATAAAACCCATTAAATGGAAAAGAGTAATGGGCTTTGCTTAATGGATCCTCTAGAACTTATTGGGTAAAAATATGAATTTATAAATAGTAAATAAAAAGAAAATACCCTAAATTCGGAGTCTTAATATCTCCTAAATAGAAAAGGACTCTTTAAGCATTAAAAGAGGCAATAAGAGTTGGAATTGGATTCCTAAGCCTACCCCTTATGATTTAGCACGAATTTAGATCCCATCCTAACCAAAATAGAGGTTGGAAAGCAAGAAACACTACAAGAGAAAGCGGGATTACCGACGGATATTTTCGACGAATTTATTTCCGTCGGTAATTTCGACGGATATTCCGACGGCTATATGTCCGTCGGACAATAAGTCGGAAGTTCCGACGGAAATATTTCCGTTGGCAATATTCGTCGGTAATGAAATAATACCGACGGATCTTCCGACGGACATATTACCGTCGGATATCCGTCGGTAGTAATTCCGACGGATATTTGTAGTCGGAAATGCCGTCGGTAAAA
>CM024760.1:52805135-52852928 GCA_014218235.1 Colocasia esculenta | reverse complement strand
CCCAGAGGTTGCTAGTAGGACTGTGGTCGGGCGTAGGTCTTCCTTAGTTCCTAGGGTAGACCTACAGGAGAGCCTAGGGCTGATCCATATGGGTAGGGTGGTGGGGAGACTGCAGATGAGCAGCTAGATTGACTAGTGAGAGGGAGTAGGGAGACCTAGCTAGTGAGCCTAAAGCTCAGGCGGACTTTGACCTACGTCGCTTCCTCACCTCTTCCTTGGTAGACTGTTGTTCGCCACAAGGGTGACACGGTCCATTGTTGCTTTGCCATTGGTGGAGGACTAGACTGGGTGGGGGAGTATGCTTGGGGTGCTGCTCTTCTTGCGCCAATAGTTTGATAGCCTAGGGTCCTCTGATCGGCAAACGCTGATCAGCGGGTTCTTCCCTTCTCTAAGGTACTTCACTTTCTTTCTCCTATCTCATTCATGAATTTCAATTTTGCATACATGTGATCTAATCATGTGCTTCTTTTGCAGGTCTGGACCTACCTTCACCTCCCAGACCTGAGGCGGGGGACTCTGGAGCGTCCGGGCCTTATGGAGCAGCTGGCAGCCATCCAGGATGCGATTGAGTCTACCCTCAGCTTGATGTAAATACTACCCTTTCTTAGTTTCAGCTGATGCCCTTAAAATGCTTTGGACCTTGACAAGATGTATTCTTGTTGTGCAAGTGGTGTGGCAGCCATACTTAGAGAAGGGGAGATGAGGGAAACCTGGTTGGAGCAGGCCACCCCTACTTGGTAGGGAGATGTGGGGGCATGCTCTCAATTGGTGCTTCCCTGCATCTGCACTTGACCAGTGGTCACTCGAGTTACGTCAGAGTGCCGTGGAGTTTCTAGCCGAGGCAGGACACCTGGCCTGGCCGGAGCTTCTGGAGACTTCACGACATGACACGACGACTGACGTGAGAGGGCCCAAGAGTAGATCGCAGATGGGAGCATCGAGGGTGCAGAGTTAGTCTGATGTGCAGAGGGATGAGACCTACTGTAGTCCTTCACCTGGAAGTATGGGGCAAGGGTCTATAGGGGCGCCTGACGATAGGTATACCTCTGAACTCAAACTTTGTGAAATCTTTGAATTGAATGGATCTGACATGATTGATGTTATGCAAGAAGACGTGACCAGGAAAGATGTGTAAACGTTCCCGATCATTCGGATCCTTGTGCATGCTTGTGGAGGCCAGTGTGTGGCCAATGACGTTTGTAGCAGGTGTACTGTAGGTTGTGAGGCTTCGTGGGCTGGCAGTTTGGGCATGGAGCACTCATGGTTCACGTCTGTGAACACGAAGTGGGGGCATCGCGTTCTTAACGCGACGGGCCCATGGCATGCGATCATGGAAATGCATATTTTCAGTGGTCGTCTGCAGTGCGCGCCGCGTGTCGCGCGCGGGGCAATGCCTGCTGAGTCGGGTTAGGAAGGCGACAGACACCTATGTCACGACCAGGTCGCGCCCAGATGCGTGTCGCGTTCTTACCTGAGCTGTGTTTTAAGCATGTTTCCACCGAACAGAGCTTTAGGAAGCTCTGATCGGTTGGGAGAGGTTTGTGCATGGTTCGAGGGCGATTCAACTTTTTGGAGGTCGCTTTGGCATGTTTCCGCCGCGGAGGACGCTACATGGAGCGGAAGGAACACCATGTGGGATTCGGACTTCTCATTCTTCATGAAGGTAGGGAGATTTCCCCTGTTTTGATCCATGAATTACGCGGTGGTGGTGTGTGATATGTTATTTGCTTTCCAAACACTAGAAACCATGCTAGGTCATCCATTAAAGCATGTAAAATGGATCAGAACCACAGTTGCAGGGTTTTTGGGGGTGATCCGGAAGAGGGATTCTAGTTAGGGTTTGCGCTTGTGAAGGCGACGACCTGGCTGTCGCGACCATGGTCGCGATTAAGTTCTCATCGCAACATATCGGGGGGTCACGACCTGTTGGCGGTCTGTGTCCCTGTCGCGATAGCAGCGAGGGTGTGGTTTGTATAGAGCATATGTATATTTTATCCGTTAATGAGTTGTGTAGCATGGTTATGGGAAATGGTGCATGGGCCCTGTGGGCGCTGGGGAGCGCGTTGTGTGGTGTTGTGCGTGGTGTTCATGCAGTTGTGTGCGGTTCACGTGGCTTGTGTTGTGTTCACGTGGTTTGTGTGTGCGTAGTGAGTAGTACGACGCCTACCACGGATACCTCCTAGTTGAGAGCCCCAGGTTTTATGTGAGCCAGGCACGTGTGTGGGCTCGGAGCTTGTCCCGGTACTGGGTACCGTTGTGGTCTTGTCGTCTTCCTGGACACCCTCGCTCTTGTGTAGAGTAGTACGTTGGCTGAGGGAAAGATGACAATGGGATAGGACTAGAGAGAGTTGTGTTTATCGGTTGTAGCGCGTCGTAGTAGGAGGGGAGACAGACACCAGTAGATGTACTGGGCCCCGCTAGTCCTATTTTCCAGTGCCTCACTTTAGGGAGTTCGGGCCAGAGTCCTAAAGGTGCCAGGCATAGGACATGTGGCAGTGTGTGGGCGCGGTGTGGTGGTTAGCTGGTTCCACAGTTCTTGGCTTGTGTTTGGTGGAGCGGGCAGCTGGACATTAGTCCATGGCTGCGAGACTGGGAGGTAGTCCTGTGTGGTTTGTCTGGATCAGTTGATGGTGTCACGAGCCAGTCTGCGTGACTCGAGTGTGGCGTTTCCTACTTTAGCATGTACACCTGGGTGGATTTTTGGTTTATTTATGTTGTTACTGTAAGCGGCAAGCGGTAAGTGATATTTACAGCTTTATATCTGCTAGCTAGTTCTATAAATGGTGGCGTAGTCTCCTGCTTTACTACTGTGTGGTTTGCTCGATTTTTAGGAGAGTTTCCTACTGAGCCAGTGACTCGAGAGGCTCACCCCTACCCCTTTTTTTAGGTGAGGAGAGCAAGGAGACCTCACACCCGTCGTCTAGCTCTGAGCAGCGTCGTAGCGGAGGGTCTGCACCACTGGTAGGTAAATCTCTTTCGTTGTACACCTCGGGGTATGCCCCAGGTTACTGTTGTAGTTTTTGGTTATGTTGAGTAATGGTATGTACATTCATGTAAAATATTTGTGAGACTAGCAATCTTATTTATGTTTAAGTAGTTTACTTTATATTTGTACGGACATGAGATTGATATCCCTTGCGAGGCTTCGACCGATCGCGGGAGGGAGTAGTCGTCGGGCCGTTATTAGGTTAAGTCTAAACGACGAGGACTGCTATAGTTGGTATCAGAGCAAGGTCCATAAGGATATAAAGGAATCGGAGATTGCATAGCCACTACTTTACTTTAACCCATGCTGGTAGTGACCCTGGTTTTGCATGATTTGCTGTATGTTGTGTTGTTGGAATGATGTTTGTGCAGGATCAGAAATGGCAGATAGGAGGGATTGGGAGGTGGGGACCAGAGCTGGAGAAGATTCTACGCAGTGTATAATAGAAAGAATCTGGGAAAGCCTAACAGATTCACAGATGAGAATGGATCAGCAGCCATCGGTAAACAGCCAGCGACAGTAGTACCACTAGGTGCGGAGGAGGCGGTGCCAGCAGTGCCAGTAGCACCACCACCAGGAGTTGAGGTACCACCTTTTGTACCCGTACTCCAGTACCAGCACGGCCAGGGGTGTAGAGAATCCCACGACACTATTAGAGAGATTTCTGAGGTTGCAGCCCCCTACATTCATAGGAGGCCCTAAACCTAATACAGCAGAGCATGGGTACATGAGATCGAGAGGGTGTTCGTGACAATGAGGTGTTCCAAGGCAGAGAGGGTGATTCTTGCGACATATCTGCTACGAGGTTTGCGCAGGAATGGTGGAGATGAAGATGCAGACAGCTTTTGCAGGCAGGGCGGAGGAGACTATTACATGGCCGGAATTTCTGACAGTTTTTAATGATACTTTCTTTCCGGTTCAGATTCAACAGATGAAAAGGGAACATTTTAGAACATTGCAGCAGGGAAATTTATCAGTATTGGAGTATACGATGAGATTGATGGCATTGAGTAGGTAAGCCCATACGTGGTGATAGACAATACCATGATGGTGGAGTACTTTATTAGAGGTTTGCGAGCAGAGCTGCAAGATGCAGGGATTCCCCTTATGTGTAGAACAGTGGAGGAGGCAGCACAGTGGGCGGCGATATTGGAGAGGACTCGACGGGCAAGCAAGAGCAGTCAGGTGGTTTGGGTAGCTTCCGGCTACCGCAGCAGTCAGCAGTATCAGTAAAGGAAAGACACCATCGGAGCTTCCACAGCGTCAGGCATAGCAAGGTAGGGTAAGCAAATAAAGAAATTCTTTCAAGGAGGAGGCCGAGGTAGAGGCAGGCAAAGGGTTTGCAGCAAGGAGGTTTCAGCAGGGTCGTGGTTACAGGCCACCGGTTCCAGAGGAATCACAGCAAAGCACAGCAGAGCAGCCTACACATATCGACTTTCAGGTGTTATAACTGTGGGCAGCCAGGGCATTGAGCGAGGAACTGTCCGTATCCTCGAGAGTAGAGCTATGGTAGAGGGACCCAGTAGCAGCAGCAGCAGCATAGTGAGGTAGAGGTGCACCCTATCAGAGAGGAGGTCGGGGCAGGTGAGGATGGCAGTTACCAGAGCTCAGGCAGAGGCATCCAATCATTGAAGGTATATTTCTATCTTGATTTTACTGCTAGAGTAGATAATTGATCCGGGTGCTTTCATGCGTTTATTTCCGAAGATTTATGGATAGCATGGCTCATCCATAGAGGAAAGGCCATGTGAGTTGGTTGTAGAAATCCTTCAGGAGGGTATATGTTGACTTCTAGTTTCCTAGAGATGTCCCGGTAGTATTCATGAAATCAGATGCCAGCAAGATTATATGCATTGACATTGAAGATTATGATGTGATTCTGGGAATGGATTGGCGGAAGCTTATGGGGCATTAGTTGATTGTAGAAAAAAAAGAGGGTCAGGTTTGCAGCTGAAGGAGCGGTGTTTGAATTTCAAGGTATGCCCTTTTACACTCCCAAGTTTATTATTTCTGCACTTAGAGCTAGGAGATTGATTAATGCGGGATGTGAGCGTACCTGCTTCAGTTAGTTTAGTTGAGTCTAGGTAAATCTGTTGTAGACTCAGTGCTAGTAGTTAGGGAATTTGCGGATGTTTTCCAGAAGAAATTGCCAGGATGGGCTCTGCCAGAGAAGTAGATTTACAGTGAGCTGTAGCCAGGCAGTATGCCGATATCAAAAGCACCATATAGAATGGCACCCGCAGAGTTGAAAGAATGAAGAAGCAATTGCAGAAACTGATAGAGAAAGGTTTATTAGACCCAAGTCAATCACCAAGGGGAGCGCCAGTATTGTTTGTCAGAAAGAAAGGAAGGATAGTTTGAGAATGTGTATATATTACAGGAATAAGGGGACCATCAAGAATAAATATCCACTCCCATGATAGATGATTTGTTGATCAGCTCCAGTCAGCTAAGGTGTTTCCAAGATAGACTTGAGGCCAGGATATCATCAATTGAGGATTAGAGACGAAGATATTGATAAGATAGCTTTTTGGACAGATATGGGCATTATGAGTGTTGGTGATGCCATTTGGGTTGACGAATGCGCCAGCCGCTTTTATGAATTGATGAATAGAATATTCACCCGTATCTGGACCAATTATAGTGGTCTTTATTGATGATATTTGGTATATCAGCGTCAGAAGAGGAGCATGCAACACTTGCGGATTACTTTGCAGACTTTGAGGGACCACCAATTATTGCTAAATTCAGTAAGTGTGAATTCTGGCTGAAAGAGATTTAGTTTTTGTGACATATAATATCAGGAGAAGGTATTACAGTGGATCCGGCTAAAGTGGAAGCGGTAATGAAATGGGAGGAACCAAGGATTGTGTCAGAAATTAGAAACTTTTTGGGTCTTGCAGGTTATTATCGAAGATTTATTCAAGATTTCTCCAAGATAGCAGCTCCTATGACGATTAACAAGGAAAGGGGTTCCTTTTGTATGGTCCTCAGAATGCAGGCATAGCTTTACAGAGCTAAAGAAGAGATTGACTTCAACACCAGTATTGGAGATTCCGTCAGGTAGTGGCGGATTTGTGTTGTTTACTGATGCATCCAAGAGGGGTTGGGTGCAGGGCAGTTTAATGCAGCATAGCAAAGTGATAGCTTATGCTTCTAGGCAGTTAAAGAAGCATGAAGAAAATTATCCAACCCATGATTTAGAGCTGGCAGCAGTTGTTTTTGCATTGAAAATTTGGCGGCATATTTGTATAGTGAAATGTTTGAAATTTTACTGATCATAAGAGTTAAAATATATATTTTCTCTCAGAAATATTTGAACTTAAGGCAGCGTAGGTGGATGGAATATTTAAAAGATTATGATTTCAGTCTAGTCTATCATCCAGAAGAGCAAATGGGTAGTTGATGCACTGAGCTGAAAAGCAGTTATGAATCAACTTATGATCAGAGAATGGAAATTGTATGAAGATGTTGCAGAGAATCATTGTATGTGCCAAGCAACCATCGGAGAGCAATATTAGCAACCAGTGCAGTGGGAGCTTCTTTATACTGGCAGATAGTGGAGGCACAAAGAGCAGATAGCAATTTAGCTGAGATTGTGAGAATGGAAGAGGTGACCTTTGGGGATGACAGTGTGGTCAGACTCAAGGGTCGATTATATGTTCACCTGATGCAGAGATTAGACAGAAAAGTCTTGGAAGAAGCTACATATCAAGGTATACTATCCATCTAGGCAGCACAAATATGAAGAAAAACTTCTGGTGGCCGCATTGAAGAAAGAAATGGCAGAATTCATAACAAGATGTGCAGTATGTCAGCAAATCAAGGCAGAGCACCAAAGACGAGGAGGATTATTACAACCATTATCTATTCCATAGTGGAAGTGGATATATTGCAATGGATTTCATAGTTGCTTTGCCCAAGTCATCAGGGCATAATGCTATTGGGACTTGTGGACAAATTGACAAAGTTTGCAGATTGTTACCGGTTAGTATGCCATGGTCAGTGGACAGACTAGCCAAAATGTATGTAGACAAAATTGTGCCTTTGCACGGGATTCCAGTCACTATAATTTCAGATCGGGATCCCCGGTTCACTTCAGGCTTTTGGAGGAGTTTGCAGAGGGTTGTTGGTACAGAATGAGATATAGCTCAGCATATCATCCCAGACAGATGGGCAGACAGAAAGGACAATCCAGACACTTGAATATATGTGAGAGCTTGCTGCCTAGTATGGGGAGGTATTTGGGAGCGCTACTTGGGTTGGTGATGAATTGCATATAATAACAGTTATCACCCAAGTATTGGAATGGCACCGTATGACTTTATATGGCAGACCAAGTAGATCACCACTAAATTGGCATGAAGTGGGAGAGAGACAGGTTATGGGTTGTAGCAACCTGATTTTTTTTTTATATATATATTTTGAAAGAATAAAAATTTAAATAAAGAATTAAAACCTAGCTAATGGATATTTAATGAAAAGAGCATTAAATAAAACCCATTAAATGGAAAAGAGTAATGGGCTTTGCTTAATGGACCTTCTAGAATTTATTGGGTCAAAAATATTAATTTACAAAGGGGGAATAATAAGAAAATATCCTAAATCGGGTTTAATTATTTCATAATTAGAAAGGGGTTATTAAAGCAAAAAGTGGTAATTAGAGTTGAAATTGGATTCCTAAACCTACCCATATAGTCTAGCACGAATTTAGGTACTATTCTAACCCAAATTAGAGATTGGAAAGAAGAGAGGAAAGGTGGAGATAGGAAAATCTCAGAATTAAGAGGAATTTGAGTAGTAGTAGGAATAGGATCTTGTGTTTATAAATACACCTCTTAAATCATCATGGCCGACCCTAGCTCGTGCAAAGGGGTTCTTGGACGTGGAGAAGAGGCCTAGGAGGAGGAGAAATCGAGGAGAGGAAGATCCATCAAGCTTCTTCCTTCGTTCTTGGAGTTCTAAGCCCTAGAAGATAAATCGAGTCAAAGGTAGGCATTCTCACAAGCAAAAATCCTAATATTGCTTCTATAGATTGTTCCGTGCATCAGGAACAAAACCCTAAAATTTCATAATTTTCCATCAAGCCAATATTTTCTTCTTGAATTTTGAACTTCTGCAACTCTCTTGACCCCGAACCCTCTTCATAATTCTTGTTCTCCATGATTACTAAATCCCATGCCTTGAAATTTTATGGGAGATACTGATGATCATTAGGGAACTTTCGCCCCTAAAAGCCCTAATTTTATCAAGCATGTTGCTCGAATTAAATCAATCTTGCCTCTATATCATGTTCTGTGTTACTCGTTCTTGCTCGTTCTCAAACCATATTCAAACCATGCTCTTTTGAATTCCTATTACTGGAAGTACTCTCGCATGTCTAGTTTCATTTCCACTAATTTCGTGAATTTTCATCTTGTATATAATTAGTTATGATTTTCTAAACGACCCTGTATCTAAATTTGAATGTTCGGTCCGCAATCCAAGTGTCTGGTCTGACTCCTGTCTGAGTCAGGCGCAGACCACCAGATCGCGACTGCCCGATATGTCGCCTTCTGGAGTTTGATTGCAATAGCCTACCCGTTGCAACCAAGAAGGCGACAGGTAAGCCGTCGCGTTCCCAGTACCTGATCTGCAAGCCATGTCGCGACCTTACATGATCCTGTCGCGTTCTGCCTGTACTGTCACGATCCTTACAACCTATGTCCTTCACAGGGTTTGATGAAAACCCATAAAATTTATTTTAAACACCTTTTTACTGTTATACCCCCAGTAAAAAATGTTTAAAAAATGGAGCTACATTGAATGATTTAAAATACATATTCACGACTTAATTCTATCTATGATTTCTCTTACACATGCACACACATGAACCACCCATATATGACTGAATCTGGCATAAAATATCTCATATTGCATCTGGGAATTAATGCAATAAAGTATATTAATGGCCCTATTTCAACGGACTTGTATTCGTTTCTTGTGTGTTTATATTCCGATATCGACTCTCCACTGTTCTAGAATTCCTCTAGAACGTCGAGCACCTGTTTTATATACACACTTTACTTGGCTTGTGGTGAACTCTCCGTCGGATATTCCTTTCGCCGGACTAGTGAACCCTTGCACAAGGCCTCCGTAAGTCTCCTCTGATCATGAATTCCCACATGGTCGACGAGCCGGTTGTACCCTAACACCATTACACCTTTAGGGATCAATATGATCCAAACGGCTATTAGAATATTCGCTCTTACCTTGAATCACGTCGGACCTCTGGACTTGTGTATAACATGGCCAGTGGGAAGATCGTGAATTCCACCTGACTGCCAATACAAGTGCGGTGTTGTGTAACTGTTACTATCGCCTGTTACTCGTCGCATTACGTGCAATGTCCACTAGCTCTCATCTGTACTCTACTCACCCATCTATTCACGTTCACTCTACTATCTCGTCTATTCATCTAGTGCTCTCATCTACTTCTTGGTACTCTATATTGGCCATTGACTGATTGTCTAAAGATAAACAATATAACCAATGCCTGGCAATATATAAAGGGCCCGATCTAGTCCTGGGATGTGCGCCCGAAAGTGCTAGTGCCCATGGGAGTTAAATGATCAGAGTGTTTGGCATTACACTCAAGTGCTATCTATCTCGACTATCTATATGACAATCAAAACACAAAACGTGCTATACTCTCTCGATGTCTAGAATGACAAACAAGTGCTATACTCGTCGTGCTATTATTATACTTGTGCTAGTTGTGCTATGGCCATCCTGCTACTCGTGCTATACTCGATACTTGTGCTATTTTTAGAAACTATGCTCGATCTCGTGCTATTGTGCTATCCTGTTACCTATTGTGCTATCTCTTGCTATATTTTGACTCTCTTGTACCTGCTATCTTTAGATACTCTGCCATTAAATGCGTTAATTATTTAAAGCCTGCTTGAGCCTTAGATTTAAGTCCTACTGGGCATTATCGCTCACCCTACGTTATTTGATGTTGTGTTCTCAGGTGAGACCGAGGATGATACATACACTCACGAGGAAGGGAATAACCAAGAGTGAAGCCAGGAGTGCCCTCGAGTCGTTATGTTAGAGTTGTAGTTAGTTATTTCTTTTATTGCAATGTAATTGGGCCCTATAGAATGGCTCTGATATTAGTGGTTGTAACTAGACATTTGGAAAATTATTAATGAGAAAGATTTGCTTTAGTATTAGTCAATGTGCAATGGTTCGATGTCTAGTATTCGCTCTATACCTTTTTTTGCAACTGTCTTTGCACTTCGATATTCCGCGTCGGAGCGTGACAATGGGTCCAGAACTTATTCAACAATGTGCAAAAACAGTAAAATTTATTCAAGAAAAGCTTCGTACAACGCAGAGCCGTCAGAAGAGTTATGCAGATACAAGACGAAGGCCATTGCAATTTGAGGTCGGTGATTATGTATTTCTGAAGGTTTCTCCTACCAAGGGTGTGTTCAGATTTAGCAAGAAAGGCATGTTGAGCCCAAGGTATGTTGGGCCATTTCAAATAAAAGAAAGAATGGGAGAGACAGCATACAAGTTGGATCTGCCAGCAGATTTTACAGTTGCCCATGATGTGTTTCACGTCTCAATGCTTAGAAGATATATTAGAGATCCATCTCAAGTGGTCAGTTGTCAAAGGGATGACTTAAAGCCAGATATGACAATGCTAGAATATCTAGTGCAGATTACAGGCCATAGAACCCAGAAACTCAGAAATAAAGAGATCAAGCTAATAAAAGTTTGATGGGAAAATAGATAAGGTGGAGAAGATACATGGGAATTAGCAGAAGAAATGATGAAAGCCTATCCATACTTGTTTGAGTAAGCTTTTAATTCTTTTAGGTGATAGTACCATGCTAGTAGAATTAAAAGTTTCTGGTATCAGTTTTTGTTTTAAATTTCGAGGATGAAATTTCTTTTTAGGTGATAGTAATGTAACGTTCCAATCGTTCGGATCCTTGTGTCGTGCTTGTGGAGGCTAGTGTGTGGCCAATGACGTGTGTAGCAGGTGTACTGCAGGTTGTGAGGCTTCGTGGGCCGGCAGTTTGGGCCTGGAGCACTCACTGGTTCACTGTCTGTGAATACGACAGTGGTGGGCATCGCGTTCCTAACACGACGGTCCATGGCGTCACGATCATGGAACCGCTATTTTTAGTGGTCGTCTGCATGCGCGCCGCGTGTCGCACGCGGGGCAGCGCTGCTGATGATGTCGGGTTAGGAAGGCGACAGGCACCTATGTCGTGACCAGGTCGCAGCCCAGATGCGTGTCGCATTTTTACCCGAGCTGTGTTTTAAGCGTGTTCCACTGAACAGAGCTTTGGCAAGCTCTGCTCGGCTGGGAGAGGTGTTGTGTGTGGGTTCGAGGGCGATTCGGATTTTTGGAGGTTGCTTTGGTGTGTTTCCGCCGCAAGGTCGCTACGTGGAGGAGGAAACACCATGTGGGATTTGGACTTCTCATTCGTCGCGAAGGTAGGGAGATTTCCCACGTTTTGATCTGTGAATTACGCGTGTGGTGTGTGTGATATGTTATTTCCTTTCCAAACACTAGAAACCATGCTAGGTCATCCATTAAAGCATGTAAAACGGTTTAGAACCATAGTTTGCAGGGTTTTGGGGGTGATCCGGAAGAGGGATTCCGGTTAGGGTTTGCACCTGTGAAAATATTCCATTCTTGTTTCCAGTAAGCATAGTCTTCTCCATCGAACAATGGTGTCGGTCGGTTGACCGATGACCTTCACTGTGACCTTGAGCTGCCATGGATCTTTACTCTTCAGATCGTTAGATCTTCTTCTTTGTCAAAGAGACTGCTCTGATACCACTTGTTGCCCAGTTAGGTAGCCCGGGAAGGGGGGTGAATGGGTCTTTAAAAATTTATCAGCTAATACCTGTTCACTAAAAACGTTCACAAAGAAATACACTTCAATGGATGTTAGTTATAGCTAGAATAATCAACAATCACACAGAGAGCAATCACACAACACAAGAATTATCCTGGTTCAGATCTCCTCTCCTTAGGAGTCCTACGTCCAGTTCCTGAGAAATTTCTCAAGATTTCACTACCAATGGTACTGTCCCCTTAAGGACCCTTACACCCAGCTGCAGCTGGTCTTCCTTCACACGAAGGGAAATACAAACACCCTGGATGCCCCACCAGGTCTTCCTTCACAACAGAAGAGAACACACACCCTAGATTCCACCAGGTCTTCCTTCACACATGAATGGTACAAGCACAGAAACAAGTAAGCAGGAGATTAAGCCCCTAGATCAAGCTTTGACAAGCCAAGATCTGAAGCTAGGGACTGAGAGCAATGAGATCTACAAACAAAAGCTGACTCTCAGAACCAAACAAGCTCTCTCGAAAATCTACAAACAATGCAAAGAGCAAAGAGCTAATCTAATGGAATGAGGCTTGGCTCTTTCTTTAGAACGTGCAGAAGACTTGATGATCAGAGTGTTTTTGTGACTGTCGTTCTCTATCTATGTGTATCTTTCTCTGGAGCTACTTTCTTCAATATATATATCTTCAATTTGAAATCTAAACGTTGAAGTATCCGTTGCCTCTAGCTTTTGGTGGACGTTAGACTGAGTGGCACTTGGAAGCTTCCAATCAACAGTCCTTTATCCATTTGTGAACGTAAAGAGATAGGATCTTCTGAAGTGTCATTTGGCTTCTATAAGGTCCAATTGTGTGAGATGAATAGCTGACAAGGACCTGCACACAAAGCAAGCTAGAATGATAGACAGGAACTGTCTCTTGTTGTTAGTCAACGTTAGTGTGAATATTCATCAAAATAGTAATGCTATTTTGATGTTCTAAAAGATGCATAAAGGATAGACACGATAATGGATGATATCGTCTGCATGCATGCAATGATACGTTCAGTCTTCATTAAATGCACAGCTGTCAAAAGGATATGTGCGAAGACTTTGACTATTCAACCCTTTGAAAGGATAAGTCATAAGTCAAGTTGATTAATATGAAATCGATGCATTTATGACTTATGAAATCGTTATGCAACCAAACAGCAAATCGTTGTGAGATATGAAGGAATCGTTGTGATCAAGGTGATATAATCAAATCGTTATGAGATATGAAGGAATCGTTGTGATCAAGGTGATATAATCAAATCGTTATGAGATATGAAGGAATCATTGTGATGACTAAAGGAATCGTTACGACAATAAAGAAATCGTTACGATGACTAAAGGAATCGTTACGAAAAAAAGAAATCGTTACGATGACTAAAGGAATCGTTACGATAATAAAAAAAATCGTTACGATGACTAAAGGAATCGTTACGACAATAAAGAAATCGTTACGATGACTAAAGAATCGTTATGATTACTTAAGAAGTCAATGCGCAAAGCAAATCGTATGAGAACTAAAGGAATCGTTATGATACTAAGAAGTCGATGCGCAAAGCAAATCGTTACGATGACTAAAGGAATCGTTATGATTACTTAAGAAGTCGATGCGCAAAGCAAATCGTTACGATGACTAAAGGAATCGTTATGCTTACTTAAGAAGTCGATGCGCAAAGCAAATCGTTACGATGACTAAAGGAATCGTTATGATTACTTAAGAAGTCGATGCGCAAAGCAAATCGTTATGAGAACTAAAGGAATCGTTATAGTGCTACTATAATCGTTATGATAAAAGAAACCGATGTGTACTTAGACAAATATGCTTCTATAGTATGAAGATTCTTACCTGTTTTGGCTTGTTTTCCTTTGATCTTATTTCCTGTGCTTAAGACTTGTAGAAAATAGGTTAGTGACCTTAATCAAGGGTTTGATAATTATCAAAATAACATGGTTTTGTTAATCACCAAAATAGAAATGTAATAATTTAAATTACATGGGGATAGACTATTCATCAATCTCCCCCTTTTTGGCGATGACAAAACTTCAACAAGCTTCAGCAAATAGCACAGATAAGTCTACATTTAAATTCTGAAATTATTTGCAATAGTTCACCATATGTATTTCAAAGCTTGCAATAGTTCTCCCCTTTTTGTCATTAAGCAAAAAGAAATAGGACTGAGACAAAGAAGAGGAACAAGAAAAAGTAAAGAGCACAAAAAGAGTGTATTGTATTAATTTTGAGAAGGTACAGGTAGATAATGAGCAGGGGACAAGAGAGAGGCATAATGAGAAATTATTTCCCAGGCCTGCTCTTCCTGCTTCTCAAAAAATGGCTTGAAAAACCCGAGAGATACGGAATAGGTTGGTCCCATAGAGGGAGCCATCCTACGGAGATGAAGAGCCAACTGCTTCTCAAGAAAAATTTATATAGGAATCACGATCCAAATCCAGTTTAAAGAAGCTGACTTTTGCAAAACTGGCACAAGCAAGAAACTGATCTAGAGTGACAGTGTAGAATATCTGCTTGTGCTTCATATCTTGGCGCTTGGCTACATAAACCTTGTATTTTTCAACCCAAGTGAGATAGGGATCATTGACAAGGTATGTGGAGTTCATATCCAGGAAAGTAGCTTCTGAGATGAGAGGTTCACCATCCCTGGCACGAGATTCATTCAGATCAGAAAGTTGTTATGTGGAGAGAGGATAGAATCTGATCCAATCTTTAGGGGTCAATCTTTCACATTCTGATAGGGCAGGAGCAAGAACTTCAGCACTGACATTGCCCTGGTGATACTCAAGAAACAGGAATCTGTGGAAAGCCACCAGATAGCCCTTCTGGACCTTAAATCGGCCCATGACTCTGGCAAAACGCTCAAAAATGATTGAGCCTACAGAGGAATCCATTATTAGAGAGTGAAGAGGGGGAAGGAAGGTAGCCTCAGGCAATTGAAGAGTGGCAAAGTCTACTTGGATAGCTTCAGTGTCACAAGTGGAGCCAAGACTTTGGATTGCCTGCCGAAACTGGCCCAATTGGACTTCAGGCAAACGATGAAGATATCTAATCATTAAACATCTTGAAGTGCCTGATCATCTTTATCTCCTTCTGAATGAACGGGGCCCAGGTGTCCTTGTGGTGGATCAGGAACCATTCAGAAAAAGTTAGGGAATGGTCCCTAGGAGGGAATCTGGCAGATTTGGCAAGTAAAAACTTATTGTAGAGAACTTTATTTGAGCGACCCCATTTTTCTTCAGTTTGGGATTCAACTGAAGAAAAGATTTTATTTTTGAGGAATTTGGAAAGAGAAGTGTAGGGCAAGATGGTGTTTAGATAGTCTGTGAGATTCTGATGAGGAAGATTGAAGATAGAAGCAAAAACTACCTTATGGAGGAATTCCCTGTAAAGAGGTCTATTCTTGGTGACCTCTGTCAGTGAAAACCATAGAGGATGATACAAAACTGAAGAGGAGTTAGAAGAAGAGGAGGTTTTTCTTTTCTTATGGACGGGACTAGAAGAGTCTGTCCCATGAATATGTTCTCCAACCTTAAGGATAGATCGGAGAAGGGCTTCCTCAAACTCATCCTTGATGGCCCTAAGGTAGGGACCATCAATCTGAGCTCCCTCTGGAATGATTGTAATGAAGGAGGGAGGAGGATTAGGATGAAGTAGAGAATGTGGGTTGGAAGAGGTAGGTTCTGAGGGTCCAAAGAATGAGGGACCAGAGGAGAGGAGGCTCCAGCTGAAGATGTTGGAGGAACCTCATTAAGAGGAGGAGGTGGAGGAATGTGAGAGACAGGAGGTGAAGATGAATGTGTGGGAAATGGGGTAGGAGAGGAGATGGTTCTGGGTTGAGGTTGCTTGAAGGGTTGAGGAGCTGGTGGAGCAGTGAAGGCCGAAGGTGGAGAGGAAGGAGCAGGTGTCTGAGTAGGTGAAGGAGCTAGGGGCTCTAGAGCTACAGCTGCTTCTTCTGCCAAATTTTGCTCAGACTCAACTGGCCCTGATGGCCCTGATCCTTGTACTGATGGCCCTAAAGGCCCAGACTCCACAGTTGCTGCCTGAGAAACAATTTCCAGCCCTGATGGCCCAGACTCCACAGCGGCTGCATGAGAAAAATTTTCCAACCATGATGGCCCAAACTCTTGATCTGATGGCCCTGATGGCCTGGCAACTTCTTCTTCATTTCTTTAGAAGGCTGAGCTAGAGGGGGAGGAGGAGCTTGAGCTCCAACTACCTTCAAAATCTCAGAGAGCATAGACTTCATGCCTCCCATTTCCTTGTTGAACCATTTCATAGCATTTCTTACTTGAGATAGCTCTTTGGTGGCTGATGCCTGGCTCATGAAAATGGAATTTACATCAGATTGCAAAGAGCATAGGACTTCTCCTTGAGCATCCAACCTCTCTATCATAGGCTTCAAATTTATTACAATTCTCTATCTCCGGGACCTCTGATATGGAGTATCTGCAAGGAGAGGAACTTCTAGAGTAACTTCCTTTCCTTTCTCCCTTGCTTGGTCCACAGGTGCCTGAAGATCACCATCATCATCTTCAGAGTCTGAGGAGCTTGTTGTTTCTCCTTCTCTTAATTGCCTTTCGGAGGGGTTTTCAGTTCTCTCTCCCGAGGCACACCTGCATTTTCTTCCACAGTTACTCCTTCAGTAGGGACATCTTCCAAGGATGCATCCCTGTGCACTACGGTGGCTGGTCTTCCTGGACAGTAATCTCTTCCATTGAACATCAGTGTGGCCTGTTGCCACAGCTGCTTCTTCCTGAACAGACTCATGAAGAGATTGCTCCCCTCAATAGGAGCATCTTCCATAACCTCATTTTCATATTCGACTGCTTGCTCCCCTCACTGGGAGCATTTTCAACTAAAATTTCTTCAGTGTTGCCAGATGCCACAGCTTCTGTCACTAGACTACCACCAATCTCTTGATCAATAGAGGTGCTTAGGATGGAGTCAAGTGCATCCCGAAGTACAGAGGCTACTTGAGAAGAGGGAAGAGGATTCCCAGAGGATTGCCCAATGGGCTCAATGTCTTCAGGAGGGATGTCCTCAATCCTGCTACTGGATTCATTAACAACTGCTATTCTGGTGCTGGTGCTGCTGCTGCTGGTACTTCAATGCTGCTGGTGCCTCTTCTGTTGTTGCTGCTGCTGTTCTAGCTGGTGCTACTACTTCTGATTCTGGAGCTTCTACTACCACTGCTGCTATTTCTGCTATTACTTCTTGCTGGGCTTCTTGAGCTTCGCCTATTATGGCCTCACCTTCAGCCACAGAGGTTTTGGTCCACACACCATTAACTACTAAAAAACCACTTTTTCCTCAAATTTCTGGACCGGATAGCTTGGCCCATCTTCTCTACTACTGCTCCGGACAGGTTATCCCAAAGTGTTGGAAAATTTTAGTGAGCAAGTGGGCATAGGGCAGAGACACATTTAATTTGCTCTTAGTATCCCAGATTTGAGCATGAGCAAATTTCATCCTCTCAATGATCACTTCAGCCATATTTATCTACTGGTTCTGAATGGCCCAGTACATCATGTCCGAATCTACCTTGGTGCATGTGGAGAAAGTAGCACTTCTTGGAACTAAAATCTGACAGACTATAAAGTGTAGGAGATGATTAAAAGCATTCAACTGATTTATGTCCAACTTACCATCCTTCAACCTATATTCGGGACCAACAATCCCTAGTCCCTTTGCCTGGGAATCCACATGTGGATCCCACTATGACCAGATGAGATCACACCAAACAAGGTCTTCAACAGCTCATGATCAATCTTGATCCGGGTTCCCTTGATAGAAGATGTCAAGGACCCGTCTGCCTCTGTTCTCAAACAAACATAAAATGCCTTTACGAGGTCTGGATAGCTTACCTCAAATAGGGTTGTGATCTCTGTCCACTTCATCTTGGTCATAGCTGCCACTATGCTGTGCATTCCATTCCTCTCCAAGTCTGCAACATCCACTGCCTTATTGCCACACAGCTTCGTCTTCACAAACGTAAACCTCTCCTGCTGCTCAACTGTAAGAAACTCAGCGCCATAGCCCCCAAGACTGCCGGAGACAACGGATGCAGCCATGGATTCGAGTGGAGAGAGGTTTCTGGAGGTTTGAGATGGAAGCAGGAGTGAAAGCCCTCAAGAAATTTCTTCGTGGGAAGAAAGGGAGGCTTCAAATTGCAGAGAGTCGATGCCGGGGTCGATAGGGTATCGCTTCAGGTAGGAGGACGAAAGAGATAAAGAGGAAGAGGAATCGTTCCCACACAATCCGAGATTTGTGAAATAAAGGATAAAAGCTTTTCGAAATGGGATGTGCCCTTATGGAGGAAAATGACAAAACTCTAATTTGAAAGAAATAAAGAGTTACAAATAACGATTACAAAAAAAGGACCCATTTTTCTCAAAAAAAAAAATAAATGAAATTTAGGCCTAAAAAAATGGGTCTTTCATTACATTAAATTTGCACTCCAATCAGGAAATGAATTATTTATTAACAAAATCAAGTATTTATAACTTAACCAAAAAAACTATAACTATTCCAATGCCTAAAATTCCAATGAACCAGAGGAGTCAGAAGTCTATTTTATCGATCAAATTTATTTCTCACACTTCCATTTCTTTGAGTTCGAGTACTAAGGATCATAAGAAATCGAGAAAAAAATGGTTTAGTTACATTAAAGGAGTATTTATGCCAGATAGAATAAATGAGAGATAATTGAGATATTTTGCTCACTTTCAAGGAGAATATTAATTTAGGCTCTGAAAATGAATATCTCAGGTTTGGCAAATAAATCTTTCACAATTTACACATGCCTAATTCCCCTCTGAGAGAAGTAAACCTCTCTTGGGTAAGGCTTTTATGAAGATGTCTGCTAACTGATTATTTGTATCATGAAAGAAATTTATATATTACCATTAGCTACATGATCACGAATAAAATTATATCTAACCTCAATGTGTTGGTCCTTGAGTGCTGTACTGGATTTTTGTTAAGTTTATTGCACTAGTGTTGTCGCACAATAACGGAATTGTTTTGATATGTAATCCACAATCCTCAAGTTGTTGCTTGATCCACAGGAGTGGGTGCAGCAACTTCAGCAGCAACATACTCAGCTTCAGCTATCGATAGTGCTACTGAATTCTGCTTCTTAGAGGACCATGATATCAGACAACCTGCAAGAAATTGACAACAACGCTGGCGCTTTTTCTATCTATTTTGCATCCAACATAATTAGCATCTGAATATCCTACTAAGTTAATTCACATGATTTTGGATACCAAAGTCCTAAGTCATGAGTTCTAGATAAGTATCTAAAGATTCTTTTAACTGAAATTAGATGAGATTCTCTAGGATCTGCTTGGTATCTAACACACATACATACACTAATAAAATATCAGGTCTGCTAGCTGTTAAGTAAAGTAAAGAACATATCATACCTCTGTAGATCATTTGATCTACTTTCTACCAATCTTGTCACTGTCCATCCTTGTTGATGTACTCATAGGTGTTGAAGTGGCTTGGCATTTTTGAATCCAAACTTCTTTAAGAGCTCCTTGGTGTATTTGGCTTGACAGATGTGGGTGCCATCTTTTCCTTGCTTAATTTGTAGTCCAAGAAAATAGTTGAGCTCCCCCATCATGCTCATTTCAAATTCTCCCTGCATTAACTTTTCAAAATATTTGCAAAGAGATTCATCAATAGATCTAAAAATTATATATATCTACATAAATTTGCACAAGTAATATGTGTTTAACTTTGGATTTGATGAATAATGTACATCTACTGACCTCTAGTGAAACCATGGTTCAGTAAAAATGAGCTAAGCCTTCATACCAGGCCCTAGGTGCTTGTTTCAAACCATATAAAGCTTTATGTAATCTAAAGACATGATTAGGAAATTCTGTGTCATCAAAACCCAGAGGTTGTTCCACATAAACTTCCTCTTTAATAAAGCCATTTAAAAATACGGATTTGACATCCATTTGAAATAATTTTAAGTCTAATGCTGATGCATATGCAAGTAAGATTCTAATAGCTTCAAGTCTAGCTACAGGTGCATAGGTTTCATCGAAATCTATGTCTTCCTCTTGGGAATAGCCTTGAGCTACCAATCTGGCCTTATTTCTTAAAATCACACCAGCTTCATCCAATTTATTTCTGAACCCCATTTGGTGCCAATAACTGGATGATTTGATGGTCTAGGAACAAGTGACCATACATGGTTTCTCTTGAACTGATCAGTTCATCTTGCATGGCTAAAATCCAAGATTCATCAGTAAGAGCTTCATTGATTGTTCTAGGCTCTATTTGAGAAACAAAAGCTAGGTAATCACAAGAGATTACATTACCTCTTGCTCTTACCCCTACAGTTGGATCACCAATGATGTTTTCAGGTGGGTGATCTTCTTGTATCTCCATTCTTTGGAAGATTTCATGTTCAATGTCTGTTTGTTGCAGGTCTTCCAGAGGTGGATCTTCCTTGTCCTCAATGATGTGTTCTTTAATTTCTTGGACAAATCATCTGCATCATCAATGTCACTATTCTTCCTTTCTCAAGGAAGGGTTAGTTTCATCAAAGAATGTGCACAGATTGCTCTATCAATAGTGTACGCTTATTAAATACTCTATAACTTTAGGTTTAGAAGCATACCCCATGAAGATGCCTTCATCTGATTTGGCATCCAACTTACCAATGTCTCTTTTGCCGTTGTTGAATGAAACATGGACAACCAAATGTCCTGATATGACTGATCTTCGGCTTCTTTCTTTGTACAGTTCATATGCAGTTTCTTCAAGATAGGCCTGATCATCACTCTATTAATGATGTAGCTTGCTGTGTTCACTGCTTCGGCCCAGAAATACCTTGGTAAATTATATTCTGACAGTATTGTTCTTGCCATATCCAATAAGGTTCTATTCTTCCTCTTAGTAAATCCATTGCTGTGGTGCCCTTGGTGCTGAGAAGTTATGCTCAATCCCTTGGTCATCACAGAATTTTGAAAACCTTTCATTTTGGAACTCTCCTCCATGATCTGACCAGATTCCAACAATGCAATACTTCTTGTCTTTCTGTACTTCCTGCTGAAACTTACAAAACTATCGAATGATCATCTTTGTGATCTAAGAAAGAAACCCGTAAATCTGGAATAGTCATCTACAATCAGAAATCCAAAATTCTTTCCTCCAAGACTGGTGGTCCTCATTGGCCCAAAAAATCCATGTGAAGGAGTTATAAGGGTTTAGAGGTGGTTACCACAGTCTTGACTTGAAGGAACTCTTAGTGTGCTTCCCTTTTGCACATGGTCTGCAGATACCATCCATTTTAGTGCTGACCTTTGGCAGACCTTCCACAAGACTTCTCTTTCTGAGCGTGTTCATGCCCTCCAAACTGTAGTGGCCCAATCTTCTGTGCCATAGCTCAGTTGACTGCTCTTTGCTGGCTGCTAAACAAACATCTTGATCTTTGAGTTCTTCAAGGTAGAGCACATACAGGTTCTTCTCCCTGTTAGCTTCGAAAATTACTGCTCCCCTTCAAGATGCTGCACTTGGATTCTTGGAACTTGATCTGATGACCTTGTCACAAAGCTGGCTGATACTGATGAGGTTGTGCTTAAACCTTTGACACACAAAAGATCTTCAATAATCGTTTTCCCTTTGTTGCTAATGACTCGCTGCCTATCACTGTTCCTTTTCCATTATCCCATAGGTAACTGTCCCTTCTTCAGCTTGGAGATGAGTGAACAGTTTCCTGTTCCCTGACATATGCCTTGAGCACCGCTGTCTAGGTACCACTTTGATGCTCGAAGGCTTTCCTGAAAATGAGACATTAAGTTTTAGGTACCCAAATTCTTTTGGGTCCTTGTTGGTTAGTGTCAGCAGTTCCTTTTTATTTATCCACTTTTTATGTCTAGTTGGACATGTTATTTTTATATGTCGTAACTTATTACAGTGGCTACAGCAGGATGTTTAGTTACCTTTCAGTGTATTTAAAATTAGCTTTGTATTCTATGTCTTGTTCAGGTATGAACTTTGGGGTTGGAATGTTTTAGGGTGTATTATTGTTTCTATATTTTCTGGGGGTGTGGTATCCTACTCCTGTTATTCTTCCCTGATCGTCTAGCACCTTTAATACTAAGGAATTTTTACCATTAGTAAATTTCTCCAGTGCCTTGACAGTTTGTCATTTTCTTCGTTTAACTTTGATTTCTTTCTAGTTCATTTGAACTCTCTGTTTTTATAATCTGATTATTATTTATTTTATCTTTAGATCCTCACACAATAGTCATTCTTCTTTTAAGTTCAGTATTTGCTTCTCTAGTTCTTCATTTTCGGTCTTTAGGTATGAATTAGTTTTCTAAACATGCAGTATTTTCTTACTAGCTTTAACAGTTTTGTTACTTCCCTATATTTATGTATAGTCGTTGAAAGCTTCTTCTAGATTATCAGAATCAGAATCATTGCATGAATCAAAAGATGAGTCAGAAGTTACCTTTCTTCAGTATTTGCCATAAAGGCAGGTTGGCTTCTTCTTCATCACTGCTTGAGCTTGACTCGCTGTCCGAGTCACTGTTGTTGCTCCAGGCTGCTGCCATAGCCTTTTCTTGTGTCTCCTGAAGTTTTTGAGCTTTCTTTCTTTCTGAATTCAAGCTTCTTAAACTTTGGACAATCTGCCTTAATATGTCCTGGCTTCATGCATTCATAGCATATGGGCTCGCCCTCTTATGATCTTTTCCATCTGGTTTCTTAAACTCCTTATTTTCTTGAAGTATCTCTACCAGACTGAAACTTCTTCTTCTTAGCTAGAATGCACTGCAATCTTCTTGAAGCATTGCTTCTTCATCTTCGCAGTTGCTTGAGCTCTCATCTTCTTCTGATGACTCTTCTGATCTATCTTCTTCTGCTTTCAGAGCATTTGAATGCTTCATTCTACTGAGGACTCCCCAACCTTTCCATGTTGATCTCATGGGCCATAAGGGACCCATGAGCTTCTCCAAAGACATCCTTTTCAGGTCGTTGGCTTCCTCAATGGCTGTTACTTTGGGAGTCCATGTAGATGGAAGAGATCTGAGGATCTCCTAACCATATCTCCAATTTCATATGTCTTCCAAGTCCATCTAAGCTGTTGTCATGTCTGTGAATCTGCTCAACATTTGGGTTATGGACTCTCCTGGCTGCATCTGGAACCTCTCATACTGAGTAACTAGAATATCTATCCTAGTCTCTTTAACCTTGTCAGTGCCTTCATAGGTGATTCTAATTTCTCCCACATCTCCATTGCGGATTTGCAGGCAGATACATGTTGAACTCCTTTTGCTGAGGGCACAGCACAAAATACTTTTTGCCTTACAGTTGAGAGATATCTCTTCCTATCATCATCTGTCCACTGATTTTTCTCGTTGTGGTGACTAGGAGATCACCTTCTTCAACTATGGACCATATTGGTAGTCATGACCTTGTAGAAAATATTCCATCTTGTTTTCCAGTAAGCATAGTCTTCTCCATCGAACAATGGTGGTCGGTTGACCGACTGACCTTCACTGTGACTTGAGCTGCCATGGATCTTACTCTTCAGATCGTTAGATCTCCTTCTTTGTCAAAGAGACTCGCTCTGATACCACTTGTTGCCCAGTTAGGTAGCCCAGAGGGGGGGGGGGGTGAATGGGTCGTCTTTAAAAATTATCAGCTAATACCTATTCACTAAAAACGCTCACAGAGAAATACACTTCAATGGATGTTAGTTATAGTTAGAATAATCAACAATCACACAGAGAGCAATCACACAACACAAGAATTATCCTGGTTCAGATCTCCTCTCCTTAGGAGTCCTACGTCCAGTCCCTGAGAAATATCTCAGGATTCACTACCAAGGGTACTGTCCCCCTTAAGGACCCTTACACCCAGCGCAGCTGGTCTTCCTACCTACCACGAAGGGAAATACAAACACCCTGGATGCCCCACCAAGTCTTCCTTCACAATAGAAGAGAACACACACCTGGATTCCACCAGGTCTTCCTTCACACACGAAGGGTACAAGCACAGAAACAAGTAAGCAGGAGATTAAGCCCCTAGATCAAGCTTTGACAAGTCAAGATCTGAAGCTAGGGACTGAGAGCAATGAGATCTACAAACAAAAGTGACTCTCAGAACCAAACAGCTCTCTCGAAAATCTACAAACAATGCAAAGAGCAAAGAGCTAATCTAATGGAATGAGGCTTGGCTCTTTTTAGAACGTGCAGAAGACTTGATGATCAGAGTGTTTTTGTGACTGTCGTTCTATCTATGTGTATCTTTCTCTGGAGCTACTTTCTTCAATATATATATCTTCAATTTGAAATCTAAACGTTGAAGTATCTGTTGCCTCTAGCTTTTGGTGGACGTTAGACTGAGTGGCACTTGGAAGCTTCCAGTCAACAGTCCTTATCCATTTGTGAACGTAAAGAGATAGGATCTTCTGAAATGTCATTTGGCTTCTATAAGGTCCAATTGTTGTGAGATGAATAACTGACAAGGACCTGCACACAAAGCAAGCTAGAATGATAGACAGCTGAACTGTCTCTTGTTGTCAGTCAACGTTAGTATGAATATTCATCAAAATAGTAATGCTATTTGCTGTTCTAAAAGATGCATAAAGGATAGACACGATAATGGACGATATCGTCTGCATGCATGCAATGATACGTTCAGTCTTCATTAAATGCACAGCTGTCAGAAGGATATGTGCGAAGACTTTGACTATTCAACCCTTTGAAAGGATAAGTCATAAGTCAAGTTGATTAATATGAAATCGATGCATTTATGACTTATGAAATCGTTATGCAACCAAACAGCAAATCGTTGTGAGATATGAAGGAATCGTTGTGATCAAGGTGATATAATCAAAATTATGAGATATGAAGGAATCATTGTGATCAAGGTGATATAATCAAATCGTTATGAGATATGAAGGAATCGTTGTGATGACTAAAGGAATCGTACGACAATAAAGAAATCGTTACGATGACTAAAGGAATCGTTACGACAATAAAGAAATCGTTACGATGACTAAAGGAATCGTTACGACAATAAAGAAATTGTTATGTTGACTAAAGGAATCGTTATGATTACTTAAGAAGTCGATGCGCAAAGCAAATCGTTATGAGAACTAAAGGAATCGTTATGATTACTTAAGAAGTCGATGCGCAAAGTAAATCGTTACGATGACTAAAGGAATCGTTATGATTACTTAAGAAGTCGATGCGCAAAGCAAATCGTTACGATGACTAAAGGAATCGTTATGATTACTTAAGAAGTCGATGCGCAAAGCAAATCGTTACGATGACTAAAGGAATTGTTATGATTACTTAAGAAGTCGATGCGCAAAGCAAATCGTTACAATGACTAAAAGAATTGTTATGATTACTTAAGAAGTCGATGCGCAAAGCAAATCGTTATGAGAACTAAAGGAATCGTTACAATTCTACTGTAATCGTTATGATTTATAAAAGAAACCGATGTGTACTTAGACAAATATGCTTCTATAGTATGAAGATTCTTACCTGTTTTGGCTTGTTTTCCTTTGATCTTATTTTCTGTGCTTAAGACTTGTAGAAAATAGGTTAGTGACCTTAATCAAGGGTTTGATAATTATCAAAATAACATGGTTTTGTTAATCACCAAAATAGAATGTATTAATTTAAATTACATGGGGATAGACTGTTCATCAGAGTATCAAGATTTGAAGAAATATTTCTGATGGCCAAGCATGAAGAAATATTTTTGAGATAGCAGAATTCATAACTAGATGTTTAGTGTGCCAGTAGGTTAAAGCGGAGCATCAAAGACCAGGTGGTTTATTGCAGCTATTACCTATACCATAGTGGAAGTGGGATGATATAGCAATGGATTTTGTTGCAGGTTTGCCCAGGACAGCAACAAGTCACAATGGTATATGGGTTTTTGTAGACAAGTTGACAAAGGTGTGCAGGTTGTTAGCTGTGAGCATGTCATGGACAGTGGACAGATTGGCAAGGTTATATGTAGATAGAATTGTGCCATTACATGGAATACCAGTCACTATTGTTTCAGACAGGGATCCTAGGTTTACTTCAGGTTTTTGGCGGAGTTTGCAAAGGGTTGTTGGTACACAATTGAGGTATAGTTCAGCATACCATCCCCAAACCGATGGACAGACGGAAAGGACAATTTAGACAATTGAAGATATGCTTCGAGCTTGTTGCTTAGTTTGGGGAGGCGGATGGGGCAGCAGCAGTTAGGTATGGTTGAATTTGCCTACAACAACAGTTATCACACAAGTATCGGCAAGGCACCATATGAAGCTCTTCATCGAAGACCATGCAGAACCCGTTGAATTGGCATGAAGTGGGTGAAAGCAAGTAATGAGACGGAATTGGTGGTGCAGTAGTGTGCAAAGATTGTCAAGTTCATCAAGGAGAAGCTTCAAATAGCCAAAAGCAGGCAAAAGAGTATGCAGATACTCGATGCAGGCCATTGCAGTTTGAGGTCGGCGACTATGTATTCTTGAGGGTTTCTCCAAATAAAGGTGTTTTGAGGTTCAGCAAAAAGGGCAAGTTGAGTCCCAGGTATGTGGGTCCGTTTCAGATTTCGAAAAGGATTAGTGAGACAGTGTATAGATTGGAGCTTCCAGTAGATTTCACCGATGCCCACGATGTGTTCCATGTCTCAATGCTAAGAAGATACATTCAGGATCCTTCACAGATTGTTAGCTACACTCGGGATGAGTTGAAACCAGATATATCCATGTCAGAGTACCCAGTGATGGTTACGGGTCACGAACACAAAGGTTGAGAAATAAAGACATTGAGCTAGTAAAGATCAGATGGGAAAACAAGCAGGGTGGAGAGGACACATGGGAATTGGCGATGAAATGTACAAGACGTATCCATACTTTTTGAGTAAGCGTTAAATTCTTTTAGGTGATAGTTATATATATGTTGAACTGTTAGTTAAGTTGTTCCTTAATTCGAGGACGAAATTCTTTTAGTGATAGTAATGTAATATCCTGAATGTTCGAATCGTAGTTTATCGGGTTTGGGGGCCAGTGTGTGGTCCATTAGTTGTGTTGGTGTGTTTACATATGTTTTTGTAGGGTGGTATGGCAGGTTGGGAGGCTGGAGGGTTGGAAATTTAAGCCTAAACAGACCTCTGGAGGGTTCATTAAGAACGTGACCAACATAATCGTCATGATTCTTACATGAACGCGACCAACTGCACCGTCGTGATTAAGCATAGCTTCTACGTGAGCGCGGCTGCATTTGCGCCGCGTGGCGCATACAGAAGCGTCGGAGTTGAATCGCGACGACGGTGTACGTCGTGTTTAGAAACACGACGACCCGATACGTCGCGATTTAAACTCTATGTATTTTGGGCTTCTACCCTAGGCCGAACAGTGCAGATGCACTGTTCAGCTGAGGGAGGTTTTGGTGAAGGGTTTTGGGGCGATTTCGGTTGTTTTGTTGTCCGTCTGCCATGGTTCTGGAGCGAGGAGGTGCATCGGAGCGCGGGGAATGCCTGGACAACTTTGGTTTTATGTTTCCTCATTTGGTAGGGGAACTCTTCACCGTTTTCTCTTGTGTGGGCTGCATAGGTTAGGATTTTGGGTTTATGGTTTGGGAATCATATGAATATGGTAGAGAGCATGCCTAGGGTTTCATATGAACAGTATTTCTCTACATTATCAGCTTGTACAGCCATTTGATGTGATTTTCGGAATGAGGGTTTAGGGTTGGTTTCTACTGTCTGAAAGGTGACAGAACCAGTTGTCGCGTTTTTTGAACGTGTCGACTTGTCCGATTGTGATTCAGACTTTAAAGTGACGAGTTGGACCATCGCAATTCAAGCTCGATTGACGACCACTGTGTGGTCACGATTTAGAATGTGGCCACCGAGCTCTGGGGTTCTAAGCCAGTCTGACTGTTACCCATAGTACACTGCTGGGCACTGCTAGTTATGCAATGTAGGGTTCGTATGGGGTGTATCGGCTTATATCGTGATTGGTAACGATGGGGTTTGCTTGGATATGTGCGCATAGAGAGTTGGGTTGTTTACGCCTTCCGTGGTTACCTCTCCAGTCGGTTACCCAAGCACCGGGTGCTCGGATTTTTTCCCGATTATGGTGAGTACTGTCAAGGTCTGTGTCGTCTTCCTAGACACTCTCACTCTTGAGTTTGAGTTATACGTCCGACTGAGGGAAAGACGACAGTTGGCAGCGACTTGTGTTTGTGGGCGTGTGGTCGCTTGTAGCTCGCTCGTGGTTGGGGGACGAACACCAGTAGAGGTACTAGTCCCCAACTAGTCCTGTTTCCAGTGCCTCACTTTAGAGAGCTCGGGCCGAAGTCCCTAAAGGTACTAGGCTTGGGCCTGCAGCCGTGTGGTCTGTAGGGGTGGTGTTGGTTGGTCTCCACAGTTTTTTGACCCTATTGAGGTGGAGCGGCAGCTGGACCTTTTGTCTGTGGCTGCGAGGCTGAGAGGCTGAGAGGTAGACATGTATGGTTTGTCCAGGTCTGTGGCTCGTGTTGCAAACTAGTTCTCATGACTCGTGTGTGGCATACCTTTCTTAGCTTGTACACTTGTACGTGGTTTGTCGTTTATTTACTTACAGCAGTAGTACCATGTGTAGGCTGTGTCACTTTTATTTGCTTATCAACTTTGCTTATGTTAGTTAATGTACATTGCTCTCTTGTCTTTTGGGGAGCTACCCTACTGAGCCAGTGA
The DNA here is from genome assembly GCA_014218235.1 of Colocasia esculenta. NCBI lineage: Eukaryota > Viridiplantae > Streptophyta > Magnoliopsida > Alismatales > Araceae > Colocasia > Colocasia esculenta. Next base: position 52,824,315 of record CM024760.1, on the reverse strand, counting down.
CTTGTGAGGCTCACCCCTTCTTCTTCCACGTGAAGGAGAGCAGGAGGGTTCACGTCCCTCTTCTAGTTCAGGACCGTACCGTAGCGGAGTCAGGCCTACGCCACCAGCAGAGTAATTTTCTACTTGTTGTGCCTTGGGGGTTTGTCCCATGCTTTTGTACTTTGTACTTTGACTTTGGTTCAGAACTGAATATGTACATTTTGTATGGATATGTGTAAGATATGGAAACTTATATGTGTTCAGTGTGTTCTTTTATATTTTCACGGACATGTGTGTGTTGATATCCCTTGCGAGGTTGGCCTGTTCGCGGGAGGCGGAGTCGTGTCTGGCACATTATTGGGTTATGGGGCCTGAATGGCGAGGACCGTCATAGTTGGCATCAGAGTAAGGTCTGTGTAAATATGAAAGAATGAGGAATGTACATAGTCTGTTCTCTACTATAGTCCTTTGCTGGTAGTTGGCCCTGTTTTTGGAATGATATGTTTGTGTGTTGTGTGAATGGAAGGTTGTATGTGCAGAGTTATAAATGGCTGATAGAAGAGATTGGGGAGGTGGTGGTGATGAGCTTGAGGAGTCCACACATCAGATGATAGAGAGATTATGGAAAAGTATCACGCATATTCAGACACGGTTGGTCAGCAGCCACTGGTTCAACGGTGGTTATAGCACCACCAGGGAGGAGGAGGCGGCAGTATCGGCATCACTAATACCCCCGTATGGAGTTGAGGTACCACATGTAGTACCTTTACCTCTAGTTGTACCAGTGCGACCAGCTAGTGTGGAGGAGTCCACGGTACTAGTGGAGAGGTTTCTATAGTGCAGCACCTACATACTCGGGAGGTCCAAATCGGATACGGCGGAGCATTAGGTGCATGAGATAGAAAGGGTTTTTGTGACAATGAGGTGTCCACAGGCTGATAGTGTCATCTTAGCTACGTACCAGTTGAGGGGATTTGCACAAGAGTGGTGGAGACTCAAGATGCAAACTGTGTTTGCAGGACAAGTGGAAGACACAATCACTTGGCCAGAATTTCTTGAAGTGTTTAACAACACATTCTTTCCGGTACAAACTCAGCAAGCCAATAGGGAGCAATTCAGGACACTACAACAAGGAAATTTGTCAGTGTTAGAGTATCAAATGAGATTCATGGCCTTGAGCATGTATGCACCTTATGTGGTAACCAACAATGTTATAATGGTGGAGTATTTTATTCGAGGGTTGATGCCGGAGTTGCAAGATGCAGTGACTCCTCTTATGTGTAGGACAGTGGAAGAGGCAGCCCAAAGAGTAGCAATACTTGAAAGAACTATGCAAGCCAAGCAGTCCAGTGGATCCGGATCAGGATCAGGTAGTTTTTCTGACTTCCACAGCAATCTTCGGGTGTTAGCAAAGGCAAGGCACCTTCAGGAGGAGCGTCTACATTGGGTTTTGGAAAGTGGGGAAACAAGTTGAAGAAGATATTTAGAGGCCGAGGAGGTGGTAAGCAGCAAGGATTTTAGCAGAGCCGAGGCTAATGGCCAGAGATGGAGGAATCATAGCAAATCACAGCAAGGCAGCCCGCAGAATTTAGATGCTACAATTGTGATCAATCGGGGCACTTGGCAAGAAATTGTCCATATCCAAGAAGAGGCAGCTATGGTAGAGGGGCACCACAGCAGTAGTAGCAGTAGCCATCAGCTAAGCGAGGTAGAGGTTTGCCTTACCAGAGAGGAGGATGAGGACGAGTGATGGCAATCACAAGGGCTCAAGCGGAGGGGTCAAATTTGATTGAAGGTATAATACCACTTCTTGAATTTTCTACTAGAACATTAATTGATCCAAGCGCATCACATTCTTTCATTTCTGAGGATTTTATGGATAGTATGGTACATCCTTTTGAGGAGAGGCAGTGTGAGCTTGTGGTAGAGGTCCCTTCCAGTGATTTTATGCTTACTACATGCTATTTGGATGAGGTTCCTATAATGGTACAAGATAATCAGCTGCCAGCCAGATTGTATGCATTGTAGTTAAAAGAATATGATGTGATATTGGGTATGGATTGGTTGGAAGCATATGGGGTAGTGGTTGATTGTAGAAAGAAGAGAGTAAGATTCAGTTATCCCGGTAGCAATATGTTTGAGTTCCAAGGTATGTCATTCTATACCCCTAAATTTATCATTTCTGCTCTTAAGATTAGGAAATTGATTAATGCAGGGTGTGTAGCCTATTTGGCATCCGTTAGTTTGGTTGAGGTAGTAAGACAGTAGATATGGTACCAGTGGTTAGAGAATTTGTGGATGTATTCTCGGAAGAATTACTAGATTTGGCACTGCATAGAGAGGTGGATTTCATAGTGGAGTTGCTGTCGGGTAGTATGCCCATTTCCAAAGCACCCTACAGGATGGTACCTATAGAATTGAAAGAGTTGAAGAAACAACTGCAAGAATTGTTAGAAAAGGGTTTCATTTGGCCTAGTCACTCGCCATGGGGAGCACCAATTGTTTGTTAGAAAGAAGAATGGCAGCTTGAGAATGTGTATTGATTACCGCCAGTTGAACCAGGTCATAATAAAGAATGTATCCACTTCCACGATAGATGACTTGTTTGATCAATTGCAATCAGCAAGGGTGTTCTCCAAGATAGATTTGAGATCGGCTACCACCAGTTGAGGATTCGGGAAGAAGACATTGATAAGACAACATTAGAACAAGGTATGGAATTATGAGTTTGTGGTTATGCTATTTGGGCTAACCAATGCACCTGCAACATTTATGAACTTGATGAATAGGATTCTCCATCCATATTTAGATCAGTTTATTATGGTATTCATTGATGATATATTAGTGTATCAGCCTCAGAAGAAGAACATGCAGCACACTAAGAGTTACATTGCAAACATTGAGGGAGGCACCAGCTATATGCCAAATTCAGTAAGTGTGAGTTTTGGTTAAGAGAAGTTCAGTTTTAGGGCATGTGATTTCAGGTGAAGGTGTTGTAGTTGACAGCTAAAGTGGAAGCCATTATGAAATGGGGGAAGCAAAGATAGTACCAAAAATTAGGAGTTTTCTTGGTTTGGCAGGTTACTACAAATGGTTTATTCAAGACTTTTTAAAGATTGCAGCACCAATGACAAGACTTACTAGGAAAGGAGTACCATTTATGTGGTCATCCGATTGCAGGCGCAGCTTTATGGAATTGAAGAAGCGGCTCACTTCAGCACCAATATTGGAAATTCCATCAGGCCAAGGTGGTTTTGTATTGTATACAGATGCATCTAGGAGAGGACTTGGGGCAGTACTTATGCAGTATGGAAAAGTGATGGCCTATGCAACTAGGCAATTGAAGCAGCATGAAGAGAATTACCCCACACATGACTTAGAGTTGGCAGCGGTTGTATTGGCATTGAAGATGGAGACATTATTTATATGGTAAAAGATTTGAAATCTTTACAGATTACAAGAGTTTAAAGTACATCTTCTCACAAAAGGATTTGAACTTGAGACAGCGCAATGGATGGAGTATTTGAAAGATTATAATTTCAGCTTGGCATATCATAGATAAGGACAATGTGTTGCAGATGCTTTGAGTAGAAAGGAGGTTATGAGTCACATGATGATGAGAGAATGGAAGCTGTATGAAGATGTAGCATAAAATTCTTTGATTGTTCCAAGTAGCCAGCGAAGAGCCGTGTTAGCCAGCAGCACAGTGGAGCCATCTTTGTATTGGCAAATAGTAGAAGCATAAAAGGTAGATGAGAACTGATAGCGCGCGCATTGTGATTGTGCATTTTCGTTGTCCAGAGTTCCTCGCACAAGTCAACACGCGCACTTCTCTAAACTGTCTCACAGAATTAAAATAGTAAAAAGGAACTAGCACAATGGTGTGAGAACAGGTCATACCACGAGAGGCAGAATAGAGCTCGAATTAACTACCTTGACTTGAAATCTCTATCGACGATGTATTAAAAGTGAATGTGTAAAGAATACCAATCAAATCCCTCACACTTGACGATCAAATTTAATGAAAGAACCAGCTTAATTGGAATGGAAAGATACTTAGTATCAATGTACCCTCACAGCTCGAGGGATGAACAACAAACAATAAAAGAAATGTAAATTGCAACTTCAACTCGTGATCTTCCAGAACAAAGATTAAAACACCAATGAAATAGAAATCTAAAAGAGCAGAAACACTGCCCTCACAACTCAAGGATCGAACCGGAAATAAGAAACAAATTATCATTACGAAATCAGATTCCTCATGCTGAAGAACAGGGATAAAAATAAAAGGTTAACACTAAGAAACTCCGAAGGAATTAAAATCTAATCTCCTGTCGTAGCAGAAATATATAGGGATTCATAACTCATCTTTCGATTTGGACTGTGTAGATGCCCAGAATCCATCTGGAAACCTTCTGGGACACCGTCGACCTCACAGACACCAGACAGCTCCACACAACTCTAATCTCTCAACCAAACGCAGAAGAAGAAAAGAAATTAGCACTCGAACCTTTCAGATGCTGAAAATCTTCAATCTCCATGAGCTCTAACACAACAACTGAATCACTCAGTTCCAAAATGTTGAACAAAACAGATGAACAGAAGAGAGAAAATAATCCAACACAATTGCAATCGCCTTCTGCTTGCAGTCGAACAGTAGAAATGGAAGAAAGCAAATTAACAATTATATTTCTCTCCTCTCCTTCAATTCACATAGCCACTCAAATCCTTCACAAAGCAGAGAAGAACTAATCATAGAAGGAAAATGGAAGAACAGCAACGATCCCCTCCCAACTCTCACAGTTGAACAGTCAAATGCTCAAAAGTTTACAGAAGAAGAACAATTCTGAAAAATAAAAACACCGAACAATCCACAGGATCACCCTCACTGTTCCCTCAAGAACAAGGAAGAACCCGTCCATCTCTAGAATCTCCACAGAACAGAAAAGGAAATAAAACCCAAACTCTTAGTAGTAGAAAGGGAGAAAACACATAAGAACATGAAATTAAACTTTCCTCCGATCCATCTCCTTGGACCAAAGGTGTACAGAAGACAAAAATCCAAAAAAATGCTCAACTCTCCGATCTGAACCTCTCAATCCCCTCCACTGCTCTGCTCAAACAAGAAATACAGAAAAAAAAAAAGGAACTACAAATCTGAAAAAAAAAAATGAACCCCCGGAGAGGAGGGCCTTGGGGGTATCTTATAGGTACCGGGCATCTGCTTCCTCTCCCATCTGCACCTCTTCAGCTCCGCACCGGATCGCCACCTCAGCACACACCCAGATCGCCAGCATCATCGGAGGCCCAGCCGTCCACCTCAGCCAGATCTGGCCCAGCACAACAGCCGCCCCAGCCAGCTCCTGGCGCCGCCACCTCACCTTCTTGCAACGGCCAGCACCAGCAGATCGCAGCAGCTTCACCATCTGAGTTCCATCGAGCCAACCTGCACACCTGGGCGCTGGCCGCCAGGCCTTAGCTGGCTGCTACTGCCTCATCCGCCCAGCCGCCGCCATCGCCCTGCACGAGCCCAGCAGCAGCACACCCAGCCGCGCCTTGTTCCATTGCCTGGTCTGCACCGCCGCAGCCTCCATCACCAGCGCACGGGCCGCCTCCAAGCGCTGCTCTGCACCAGCAGAGCTCACATGCCCGCGCCTGCCCGCACACACCTGCCTCATCTCATATCCCAGCCCTAGCTTCCAGCAAAATTGATTTGTTTGGCCTCCCCAATGTTACACAGCAGCTGGCCACCTCCATCTAATAAAAGAAACGAAAAGGGGTAAGTGGGTGGGATATTAAAATATTATTATTTATTAAATGAAATGGGATATGATGGTATTGGTGGGGTGTTAACAATTTTTGGGTATTAACAATTTTTTTTGTTTAAAAAAAACTCACATTATTTACTAAAAGATTGTACAACATTATTTACAAAAAATCTCTTATTTTTCAATGTGAACCTAATCTAAAGGTAATGATTTATTAAATGAAAATTAACATGTGTTTAATCCCAAATATCAGCTAACATGTTCAACAAATATTTATAGATGAAATAGAAATTAAAATCAATGTGCACGTTATGATAGACAATGGTTGTCTAAAATTACTAAATATCTGAAATTTAACATAAAATTTGTGTAGTATCAAGAACTTGGCTGATATTGTAAAAAGGAAGATGTTACCATAGATGATGATTGTGTGGTCCGGTTTAGGTAAGGTTATTTGTCACAAGTGAAGCTGAAGTGAAGCAAAAAGTGTTAGAAGAAGCACATCGATCCAGGTACACAATACACCAGGAAGCACCAAGATATATCAAGATTTGAAGAAATATTTCCGATGGCCAAGCATGAAGAAAAAGATAGCAGAATTCATAGCTAGATGTTTAGTGTACCAGTAGGTTAAGCGGAGCATCAAAGACCAGGTGGTTTATTGCAGCCATTATCTATACCGCAGGGAAGTGGGATGATATAGCAATGGATTTTGTTGCAGGTTGCCCAGGACAGCGACAGGTCATAATGGCATAGGGTTTTTGTTGACAAGTTGACAAGGTGTGCAGGTTGTTAGCCGTGAGCATGTCATGGACAGTAGACAGATTGGCAAGGTTAAATGTAAATAGAATTGTGCCATTACATAGAATACCAGTCACTATGTTTCAGACAGGGATCCTAGGTTTACTTCAGGTTTTTGGCGGAGTTTGCAAAGGGTTGTTGGTACACAATTGAGGTATAGTTCAGCATACCATCCACAAACCGACGGACAGGCAGAAAGGACAATTTAGACAATTGAAGATATGCTTCGAGCTTGTTGCTTAGTTTGGAGAGGCAGATGGGAGCAGCATTTAGGTATGGTTGAATTTGCCTACAACAACAGTTATCAGACAAGTATCGGCATGGCACCATATGAAGCTCTTCATGGAAGACCTTGCAGAACACCGTTGAATTGGCATGAAGTGGGTGAAAGGCAAGTAATGGAACCAGAATTGGTGCAGCAGTGTGCAGAGATTGTCAAGTTCATCAAGCAGAAGCTTCAAACAGCCCAAAGCAAGCAAAAAAGTTATGTAGATACTTGACGCAGGCCATTGCAGTTTGAAGTCGGCGACTATGTATTCTTGAGGGTTTTTCCAACTAAAGGTGTTTTGACTTTCAGCAAAAAAGGCAAGTTGAGTCCCAGGTATGTGGGTCTGTTTTAGATTTTGGAAAGGATTGGTGAGACAGCGTATAGATTGGAGCTTCCAGAAGATTTCACCGATGCCCATGATGTGTTCCATGTCTCAATGCTAAGAAGATACATTCAGGATCCTTCACAGATTGTCAGCTACACTTAGGATGATTTGAAACCAGATATATCCATGCCCGAGTACCCAGTGATGATTACAGGTCGCTGAACACAAAGTGTAGCAACCTGAATTTTTGTGAAAAAATTTAAATTTAATAAAGAATTTAAAACCTGGCTAAAATGATATTTGAATAGAGCATTAAATAAAACCCATAAATGGAAAAGAGTAATGGGCTTGCTTAATGGATCTCTAGAATTATTGGGTCAAAAATATGAATTTAAAAAGGAGAATAATAGGAAAAATACCCTAAATTCGTAACTAATTATTACCTAAATGGAAAAGGGGTATTTAATGCATTAATAGGAAGTTAGAGTTGGAATTGGATTCCTAAACCTACCCCATATGGGTTAGCACGAATTTGGATCTTTTCCAAGTCTAAATAGAGATTGGAAAGCAAGGAAGGAAGGTGGGAGTAAGAAAATTTCGTAATTTAAGAGGAATTAGAGTAGTAGTAGGAATAGAAATACATACCTGCATAAATACACCTCTTAAACTCTCTTGGGCAACCCTATCTCGTGCCAAGAGTTGCTGGACGTGGAGAAGAGGCTAAGGAGGAGAGGATTTCGTGGAGAGAAGAAGTGCTTGAAGCTTCCTCCCTTGTTCTTCAAGTTCTAGCCCTAGAAGACAAATCGAGTCAAAAGTAGGCATTCTCACAAGCATAAACATGAAACTTTTTTGTAGGTTCCTCCTACCCTCTTGAACGAAACCCCAAGTTCATATTTTTCCATCCATCCTATCTTTTGTTCTAATTTTTGAAGTTCTGCAAACATGATAACCTGAGACATCATGTTAAATCCATATCTCCTTGTATACTTGATCCCATGCTATGAAATTTTATTGTAAATATTGATCTTGTTAGGGATCTTTTGACCTCGAAAGCCCTAATTTCTGTTAAGCATGTTACTCGATTTAAATCCATCTTGCTCCCTGTGTCATGCTCTATATTACTCGTTCTTGTGCGTTCTCAAATCATCTTCAAACATGCTCTCTCTCAAATCCCTATTTACTGGAAGTACTCTCACATGTCTAGTTCATTTGCCACTAATTTCGTGATTTTTCATCATGTATATAATTAGTTATGATTTTCTAACGACCCTGTATCAATTTGATTCAAGTTGGCCCGCAATCCAAAGCTGGACTGACTCCTGTCAGATCCAAGCACAGACCACCAGATTGCGACGGGCCGATATGTCACCTTCTGGAGGTTGATTGCGACAGTCTACCCGTCGCGTTCAGAAAGCGACAGGTAAGCCGTCGCTATCCCTGTGTCTGTCTTGTCGCGACCCTTTCGCCTCTGTCGCATTCACAAGGCCGTCGCGACAGTACCCATGTCGCGATCTGCCTACCCCTGTCGCAATCCGTATTGCCCTATGTCGCCTTCCCAGGAATTGGTGAAAAAACCATAAAAATATTTCTATCACTTCTAAATATCTTACGCCTTTTTACAATATACCCCCGGTCAAAACCTGCTTAAAAATGGAGCAATATTGAATAATTTTAAATACATCTCACGACTTATTTCTATCTATGATTCTCTACACTTGCACACACATAAATCATCCATTTATGGCTGAAATCTTGCAGAAAATATCTCATAATGTACCTGGTAATTTATTGAAATAAAGTACTTTAATTGCCCTATTTTAAAGGACTTGTATCCGTTTCTTGCATTGTTTATAATACCGATATCGACGCTCCACTGTCCTAGAATTCCTCTAGAATGTCGAGCACCTGTTTTATAAACACACTTTACTTGGCTTGTGGTGAACTCTCTGTCGGATATTCCTTTCGCCGGACTAGTGAACCCTTGCACAAGGCCTCCGTAAGTCTCCTCTGATCATGGATTCCCACATGGTCGACGAGCCGGTTGTACCCAACACCCATTACCCCTTTAGGGATCGATATGATCTAAACGACTATTAGAAGTTCGCTCTTACCTGAATCAACGTCGGACCTCTGGGCTTGTGCATAAATGGCCAGCGGGAAGATCGTGAATTCCACCTGACTGCCAATACGACGTGTGCGTGTTGTGCAACTGTACTATCGCCTGTTTACTCGTCGTGTTACGCACAATTGTCCACTAGCTCTCACCTATTCACGTTCACTCTACTATCTCATCTATTCATCTAGTGCTCTTATCTATTTCTTGGTACTCTCAAATTGGCCATTAATTGATTGTCTAAAGATAAACAATATAACCAATGCCAGCGCAATAGGGCCCGATCAGGTCTGGGAGGAGCGCCCGAAAGTGCCATTTTCCCGCGGGAGTTAAATGATCAGGATGGCGCATTACATCCAAGTGCCATACTATCAAGATTAATCTAAGACAATCACACAAAGGGCTATATTCTCTCGTTGTCTTTTGACAAACAAGTGCTATACTCTCTCCCGGCTATCTTCGGATAACCAAAGTGCAATTACTATCTCAATTGACGAAAGTTAACCAAAAGTGCCAGACTATTTCGATTGATAAGAAAATCAATCAAAGTGCAATTTACTCTCTATATGGCCAACTACTTTCTCTCTCCTTGCTATACATGTCGCTGTTATTGCTTGATGTTGACGTTATTTGCCATTGTGTTGTTGTGTTGCTTATATCGTGACTCGATCTTATTCGTGGTACTATACTTGATTCATCTGCTATTGAACCATGTTACTTGTGCTCTTACTTTCTCGACTTTACATAACCTCTCTCTATCTTTAGTTACTCTGCCATTTAATGCACAATTATTTAAAGCTGCTTGAGCCTGAGACTTAAGTCATACTGGGCGTTATCGCTCACCCTACGTTATTTGATGTTGTGTTCTCAGGTGAGACCGAGGATAAACACATACACTCCGAGGAAGGGAATGACCAAGAGTGAAGCCAGGAGTACCTGAAGTCGTTATCTTAGAGTTGTAGTTAGTTATTTCCTTTTATTGCAATATAATTGGGCCCTGTAGAATGGCTTGATATTAGTGGTTGTAACTAGACATTTGAAAAATTATTAATGAGAAAGATTTGCTTTAGTATTATTCAGTGTGCAATGGTTTGATGTTAGTATACTCTCTATACCTTTTCTTGCAACTGCCTTCGCGCTCCGATATTCCACGTTGGGGCGTGACACAAAGGTTGAGAAATAAAGACTTGAGTTAGTAAAGATCAAATGGGGGAAAACAGGTAGGGTGGAGAAGACACATGGGATTGGCCGAGAAATGTACAAGACGTATCCATACTTGTTTGAGGAAGCATTAAATTCTTTTAGGTGATAGTTATATATATGTGAACTATTATATAAGTTGGTCCTTTAATTCGAGGACGAAATTCTTTTAGGTGATAGTAATGTAATATCCTGAATGTCGGATCACAGTTTATCAAGTTTGGGGGCCAGTGTGTGGCCCTTAGTTGTGTTGGTGTGTATACATATGTTTGTAGGTGGTTGTTATGGCAGGTTGGGAGGCTGGAGGGTTGAAATTTCAGCCCAAACAGACCTCTGGTGGGTTCATTAAGAACACAACCAACACAGTCATCACGATCTTACAGAACGCGACCACCTGCACCGTCGCGATTAAGCACCGCTTCTACGTGAGCACGGCTGCATGGCGCCGTGTAGCGTATACAGAAGCGCAGAGTGGAATCGCGACGACGGTGTATGTCGCATTAGAAACACGACGGCCCCATACGTCGCTATTATAACTCTGTGTATTTGGGCTTCTGTCCTAGGCCAAACAGTGCAGTTGCAATGTTCAGCTGAGGGAGGTTTTGGTGAAGGATTTTGGGGCGATTTCGGTTGTTTTGCTGTCCGTTCAGCGTGGTTCCGGCGTGAGGAGGTGCATCGGAGCACGAGGAACATCTGGACAGCTTTGGTTTTACGTTTCCTCATTTGGTAGGGGAACTCTTCTCCGTTTCTCTTGTGTGGGCTGCATAGGTTGGATTGGGTTTTGGTTGGGAATCATATGAATATGGTGGTAGAGGCATGCCTAGGTTTCATATGAACAATATTCCTACTTTTAGCTGTACAGCCATTGGTGGATTTCGGGAATGAGGGTTTAGGTTGGTTCTGTTGTCTGAAAGGCGACGGAACCAGTTGTCGCATTTTGTGAACACGACGACTTGTTCAGTCGCGATTTAGACTTTAAGGCGAAGGGTTGGTCCATCGCGATTCAAGCATCGACTGGCGACCACTGTGTTGGTCGCGATTTAGAATGTGGCCACCCGAGCTCTGGGGTTCTGTGGCCAGTTTGACTGTTACCCGTGGTGCACTGCCTGGGCAGTGCTGGTTATGCAATGTGGGGTTCGTATGGGGTGTATCGGCTTATACCATGATTGGTAACGATGGGTTTTGCTTGGATATGTGTGCATAGTGAGTTGGGTTGTTTACGCCTTCCATGGTTACCTCTCCAGTTGGTTACCCAAGCACCAGGTGCTCAGGTTTTGTTCTAGTACGATGAGTACTATCAAGGTCTCTGTCGTCTTCCTAGACACCCTCACTCCTGAGTTTGAGTTGTACATCCGACTGAGGAAAAGACGACAGTGGGCAGCGACTTGTGTTTGTGGGTGTGCGGTCACTTGTAGTGCGCTCGTGGTTGGCGGACGGACACCAGTGACGTAGTGGTCCCCAACTAGTCCTATTCCAGTGCCTCACTTTAGAGAGCTCGGGCCGGAGTCCCTAAAGGTACCAGGCTTGGGCCTACAGCCGTGTGGTCTGCAGGGGTGGTGTTGGTTGGTCTCCATAGTTTCTTGACCCTGTCAAGGTGGAGCGGTAGCTGGACCTTTCGTCTGTGGCTGCGAGGCTGAGAGGTAGACTTGTGTTGTTTGTCCGGGTTTGTGGCTGGTGTCACGAACCAATTCTCGTGACTCGTGTGCGGTGTACCCTTCTTAGCTTGTACACTTGTACGTGGTTTGCCTTTTATTTACTTACAACAGTAGTACCCTGTGTAGGCTGTGTCACTTTTATTTGCTTATCAGCTTTGCGTATGTTAATTATGTACATTGCTCTCTCGGCTTTTGGGGAGCTACCCTACTGAGCCAGTGACTTGTGAGGCTCACCCCTTCTTCTTCCAGGTGAAGGAGAGCAGAAGGGTTCTCGTCCCTCTTCTAGTTCGGGACCGCACAGTAGCGGAGTCGGGCCTACGCCATAGCAAAGTAACTTTCTACTTGTTGTGCCTTGGGGGTTTGTCCAAGGCTTTTGTACTATGTACTTTGATTTTGGTTCAGAACTGAATATGTACATTTTGTATGGATATGTGTAAGATCTGGAAACTTATATTTTTTTAGTGTGTTCTTTTATATTTTCACGGACATGTGTGTGTTGATATCCCTTATGAGGCTTTAGCCTGTTCGCGGGAGACGGAGTCATGTCGGGCATGTTATTAGGTTAACGGGCCTGAACGGCGAGGACCGTCACATACTGTACTAGGAACTAGCACTGGTGCCATGGGTACGGAAGAAACCAAGAATAGGCGAAGACTCGAAGAGAAACGAACTTCGCGTGTGAAACTCACCTGTGTCTGTCCTTGTCGCGACGTTCAGGACTGTCACGACACTGTCGCGACGCCCCGAACCCATCACGACCATGTCGCGGCGCCCTAAGCTATCGTGATGTTGTCGCGACGCCCTAGCACTGCGTCGCGACATCATCGTGACTCTTAGACCCATCGCGACACCATACAGAGGGGGTTCTGGTACAGTCCTCCCAAGGATCACCACAAAAATAGCCAAAAGGCATCCATTCGGGGGAGGGGAGCATTGATGACTCTAGGAAAGCATGTAAAAAGAGACAAACCACCTTCAAACTCCATGAATCATGCATTAGACAAGGAGTTCTACACTCAAGGAAAATCTCTCAATGACGGAGCATGGTTCTCTCACCCCAAACCCAAGCACAACAAAACTACAAGAAGCTCAAGGGGAAGGGGAGCAAGGTAGAACAAGAAGAAGAAGAGGAAGTCCATACCTCAAGGAGTAGATCTGACCCATTGGGGCCTTCACGTAGGAATGGCTGCCACCTCCTCACTCTAAGCACCACACGGACACCGCCTACACGAAGGACACATCACCTCCATGCCAAGAACGCCAGAGGAAACAAGAGGCTCGTGAGAGGAAGAAGAAGGAAGAAGAAGAAGAAATAATAAGGAGAGGGAGAAATGGGGCACCTGCTTGGTTTTGAACCATCGGCCCCGAAACACGACGGGTCGACCTGTCGCGATGGCCTTGCCGGTCACGACACCATGTCGCGTCTGCCCGCCCTGGTGCGACCCCAAAAGCAGGTCAAAGCTCAGAGATTGGGCAACCCTGAATGCGACGGCTGACCAGGATGCGTCAACAGTCGTACTCGCACTAACACCTGACAAGACCAAATCATTCTGACAAGAAAGGACAGTGTCAGAATGGTCGGAAAATAAGATCGCGTCGCCTCTAGATGGTGCATCAAGAACGCGATGCCTAAGGGTGGCGCGACAAGAAACATGTCGTGACGGCCCTGTTGTCGCGACCCTGTCTTGACTAGTAGGTTAGACGCCACCCTGAGGACGAGGCCAAGGGCCCAAGAGAGCCGGATCTTACAAGGTCACACAGACTACAGACATATAGAGAGAGGAAACCGGAGGGAGATCGCCTGAGTTACGCGTCTCCCTTCCCTCCGTCCGTGCATGTTGATCGTCTTCCAGGCATCGTCTTCCTCCTTGCATGTGGAATGGCTTCCTCATTAGGTACACATCCGCAACAAACTGTCCCCCAACAGACAGTGTTCGTCCTGATGCCACCTCCTGGATGCAAAGGTAAAGTGGCACACTCAAAGGCCACACATGTGCTGACATAATGGCCTAGCACACGAGTCCACCCTAATATGTAATATGATCAGTAGGTTCATCATCGATGGTGCGATGGTCCCCTCGTATAAAAGAAGTTTTGATTATTTCAACCATATGAAGAGTTCTACTTTGGACTTGGGTCTTGGACATGAGGCCCAACTCCAGAGTGGAGGGCTCATGATAGGATCTCATGAATTGCCCAAGTTAGGCCAACCTCGGCCCAACAGTAATCCAAGCACGACATTGGCTCTAGGATAGCCAGGTCAGCCCAAGTTACCCACAACCTAGGATAAAAGTGAGGCCCAAGCCCAAATTAGAGGCCAACTCTGCTAGCACCAAAAATCTTGATAGACAACCCATATCATGGCCTAGGCTCGAATCAAGGGGCCAAGCCTGTAATAGCTAAAGTAATTAGCGCGTGGCCAAGGACTAATTTGGAAACTACTACTACAAAGCTTATGCAGATGATTATGAAGAAAGATGACTAGATATTAGTCTCATATTGAAGGTCCAAACCTATAAAAGCAAAGCTACAAATATAGGTAAAAGTGCAAAAAGGATTGGGGTCACATCTTGACAAAGTCTCATAATTATCTGCATCTCTCTCATTTAGCTCCCTTTGCTTCTCACATCAATCCAATATTCTTTGATTTTATTGTCGGTTGACTCTGGGAACCCTTTCTCAAGCTTGACTTTTTATAGATAGGACCAACATCGGCTCAAATGTAGCTTTACTTCTCAATCTCCATCAGCATCCGAGCTTCCAACCTTGACACTTGGAGTCAGCTTATCGCGATTTTTGCAAGTTCAGAATCGACTTCATTAAAGAAAAACCAGCAAATAAATAATGATAATTGTGGTTATGCAATTGGGTCAGCATTTGACAATGCTATTAGTAGTAATTGGATTTTATTTTATTTTTTATAAACATTTTAAGCAGCGGTAACTTGAAAGATGATCGGATTCCAGGGCATATAATGGGACATACTTTACTTTTCTTTTTCTCAAAAGAAAAAAAAAATACTTAGTAAAAGTTTTGTTTACTCACTTGAAAGAACTTTCTCAAATTTGATCCATCATCTCAATCATCGAAATTTTGTTGCTTCTGTTTTAATATCATAACTAGTACTTCACAACATGTATGATAATCCATTTCATATGTTTGAAATCAAAATTTCTAAAGATCAAAATAACTAAGAAAATTCAGATAAACTATTTCAAATGTGACTTCAAAATAATTTTAAATTTTTTGTTGATTTCAATAAAAGGCCAAAAGAGAAATATAGCTGATTTGGACACACTAGAGTTGCTTGTTATGAAAGCACCTAAAATACTATATTTCATGTAAACTACAGATACTTTAGAAGAAAGAGCTACAGGTGGATTGTACTAGCTATACATATGATTGTCAAAAAAAAACCTATACATATGATTATTGTGTTGGCCCACGGTAGTACAGCAAAAGGGGGGTGAATGAGTGCTGCAAATTTTAACACTTAAAAACAAAATTTTTGATGTGAAAGTTTAGTTAGAGATTTAAATGTAGTGAACAAATAAGAAGCAATTCAAACAAAACAATCACACAAAGAGACACACAAATTTATTTTAGTTCGGCCTTTCCAAATAGAAGTCCTACGTCTAGTTCTCAAACAAATTCTTGAAATTTTACTAGCCAGACTACAAGGCCTCCAATGGACATACAATGCCCAACAATCTGCTGGTCCTCCCTTCTATACAAGGAAAAAGCTGAGTACAGTCCTTCAGCTAGACACAACCACATCACCCTAGCTGGTCTTCTCTTCTACACAAGAGGAACACTAAGTACAATCCCTCAGTTGGACAAATCTTTCAGCAACCAGTTAATCTTCTCTTCATGTAGAAAAAGAAACAAACCTATTTTTCTTAAGAGAAGAAAGAACAAGCTATCAAGATCAAGTTCAAGAGAAAATGAACTTGACACTCTTGATCTCGCCAACAACCTGAGAGCTAAAGGGTAAGAAAGAAGCTCAAACTCTCAGGTAGAAACTCTCTCTCAGATTTACAATGACACATTGAGAGAGATGAGAAAGGGTGAAGGCTTGAGCACTAGGAAAGCTTGAGCAGAGTTCTTGTTGCCTTGACATGTAAACTCTCTGCTTCATCTCCAAAGTCTTCAACTTTTTATAGAGCATATGAAGAAGACCGTTGAGATAACCATTATTGCTCTTTTTCTTCTTCTTCTCTTGTATCTAACGTTTTCTTCTTGTGTCTATTGGTTACTTAGAACATAAGAGAGTCTTCATCAGTGTGCATGTTTCCAATGTTGCTAGTAGCAGGACCAACATTATGGCTATGTGTGTATCGTAGATTTACATACAAAAATCGATATAAATTTTTAGTGTAAATTTTTTTAAGGCAATAAAAATTATCTTATTTTTTATACATAAATATCTTAAAATTTTATTATTAAATTATTCATAATATTTATAAATTTAATTATCAGAAAAGTACAAAGATAAATATAAGAATAGTTTATAAAAGTATTATCCTCTGGATGATGACAAGCCTCCATCCACCCCCACCGCCAAGTTTTTCCTGGTTTTCTTCGTGGACCCATGGATGCGGTGCTCGCAAGTACGTAATCTGCACGCGACGGTCATAATAAAACTAGACTGTGGAGCAGCCACTGGCCCCTCTCTCTCTCTCTCTCTCTCTCTCTCTCTCTCTCTCTCCCCTTCCTCCATTGCTCTGTTCCACTCGAGGTCTTGCGAGCCTCAACAATGGCCGACAAGGTAGGCTCACCATCTAACACACACATGCACACAGACACGTTAATTACCGCTTGTGTTCTCTGATCGAGTTCTTACTGGGTCTTGCTCGGATGGCCGGGCCTTCTCCTGCTCCTAATTCCTCTGTTCAAAGATCCATGGACCCCTGCGGCGTTTGCGATCTCAGACGCCGTGTCACGTCACTCAAATCACTTCTCACCCTGTGCTTCGCGGCAACCCATGACCGCTCTCACCCCTCCCGATCGTAGCGCTTAATCACCATGCTCGCCTGCTCGTTGGTTTCCTCGACTTGGCTCTATGCTACCATGCATTGTTATCTGACCACGGTTCTCGACATGAATAAAGATCGTAGCTTTTCTCGCTCTTTAACGTTCTAACCATGTTCCTGTTTCTTTGGTGGTTCTTCTTTCCTGCGCCTCAGCACTTCTCCATCATCCTCACGGTCGACCTCTCCTGCGGCAAGTGCCACGACAAGATCAAGAAGGTCCTGTCCAAGTATGAAGGTGAGCAAGTCGCAGCTCTCTCCCACCCACACGCCACAATCTTTCTAATCGCGACATCTCTGATCACGAAACCCCTGCGCAAGAACCGCGAGAAGAGCTAACCTTTCTGGTTCCTCCCGCTGCTTTCTCTCGCTTGCGCAGATCGATGGAACATCCGGTCGGTCGTCTGGGACGAGAAGAACAACAAGATCACGCTCACCGGCCCCTTCTGCCCCGACAAGCTCTCCAAGAAGCTCTGCAAGAAGGCCTGCAAGGTCATCAAGTCCTACGACATCCCCGACCACTGCGACTGCAACAAGGAGAAGCCCAAGCCGAAGCCCGCACCCGCGAAGCCTGCCGAACCCAAGAGGACCCCCCCAAACCGGAAACTCCCAAGCCCGCAGCCGCGAAGCCCGCCGAACCCAGAAGGACCCCCCTAAACCGGAAAACCCGAAGCCCGCAGCTCCGGCGCCGGCCCCCAAGCCCGAGGCGGCGCCGGCGCCTCCGAAGGCCGATAACCAGCACCGTCCCCGCCGCAGCCCAAGCCGGCGGAGCCCGCTCCGGTGGCAGTGCCGGACCCCTACCCGCCGGTCTGCTTTGGCGGCCCGTGGTGCCAGTGCGGGGCCGGTGGTGGGTACGCACCCTGGGGCTGCAACTGCGGCTGCGGCTACGGTCACGGGGGCTGCAGCCACGGCTGCGGCGGCAGGCCCTGCCACGCGGGCTGCAAGGTGGAGTTCTTCTGCGAGGACGACTCGTCGTGCCGACCCATGTGAAGAGGAAACTTATTAGACGTCTTGCAGTTGCTTGCGTGCTGCTTTGTTGACCTCCTCCCACGTATATATATATATTTTTTTATTCAAAATTGTGAGATTCCCAAGGTAGACGAAGAAGATCTCAATGTGGGATGACAATTTTGAATGGAGATGTTTTGTGCCGCACATCCATGAATTGTGTAAATGAGGAGAACTTGTTTGTATTTTTGTATTTGTTTATTTATTTTCAATAAATATTAAATATATATGTATACACCTGTATGTGTATTTCATGTGTCTAATGTATCATTTTATCTTTGGATGATATATACACGAATATTCGAACTCGGGTTATTGAGTGTTTCATTTTAGTCCTACTAAAGAACTCTGGGCATTAGTGCAAAATGATTACATCACATGTAATTCTTAATTGAGTAGATCTTTCAAAACTGCTTTTATAATATAGTGTGGGTTTGAAAGTGATGTCTCAACAAACTTTCAAATGCATGCAAGGCCCATCTCCCCTACCTACTTGAATGGCTCAATATAACATACACCCATCAATAAATAATAAATGTTCTCTTCCTTGTGTTTTTTATTTTTTTAGGTCTCCTTTTGGGGTATGCCTTGATGCTTCTTGGTTGAGAAAAGAAAGGACACCAATCATTTCACATTGTATAGTTGCTCATATCTTTCATTAGAACCAAATAGTATCTTCTTTTGTATGTCCAACTAATGAACAATGTACATGTGATATGTGTATCCCACCGTTAGCTGTCGACCAACTACCCTTCTAAGACATCACAGCGAAGAATTTTATTCTGTGGTTTTTCAGCTTTCAACCCTTCTATTTTTTTTATATTAGAGATTAGTGCCTTTACTCCCATATCGATTTGTTACCCCCTATAATGACATGTTTATCTCAAAACACCTGTTAAGGTGCCTTTTCCTTAAACACTAAGGGGTTTATTCTTAAATCTTTTTTGGGTGTTTCACTGATTACATAAGAATATGAAGACCTATAAAGAAATAACTAAATCAAAATTTAGATATTGATTTACATTTAGATATT